>CM065692.1:1211263-1283668 GCA_017654935.2 Phymorhynchus buccinoides
CGCCCTACCTATCCAAACATGTTAATAATCAGGTGCTTTTTGTTCTTTTGTTGATGAAATATCGAAAAGAGAAGCAGAAAAACAACAACACAGATCGTGGAACTGAATGCATTCAGTTCGCTGGTGCAAGTAATTGATCTAGACAATACTTACACACAAACACATTCATACAGAGTTGCAACTAGAGGGCGCGATTGCGGGATTCGCGCATTAAAAAAAAAATAATCCCGCAAATATAAAAAAAAGCTTCGCGCGAACGCGCGCACAAAAAAGAAACCATCCCCGCACTTTTAAAACTGATGCGCGCGATCATTACGATCAAGCTAGTCACCCTTGGCAGGGCCTCTCATTCTCCCAACAGCGTGCACATAACAAGCAATTTCATTGGACAGTAGGTAGTTGTATACTATGATCGACCAATGAAAGCGTGTTTAATGTAATTTAACGAGCGGGCTTCCGGTCTCAGCACTGGGTGTAGAAAAATGGCGACCAAACGCAAAAGCGGGACTTTGTTCGACTTCGCGTTAAAAAAAACACGATCGTCCCCACCACCTAGTCCTTCGACAAGCAGGACTTCAGAAGATGAAGAGATTGGCGATGAAGAAGCCAGCTTTGAACACGCAAGTGATTCAGACTGTGATAGTGACCCAAAATCGAGTGCTGATAAATCGAAAAAGGGAACAAAGTTCCAAGACGACTGGAAAAAAAACATGGCCGTGGGTGACAAATGAAGTCGACGGATTGCGCTGCAGTTTGTGTCACTAAGTTTAAATGTTATTGTACTTTTTTCTCCCATCCACACCCCCCCCCCTTTTTTTTCCCCAAGTCCCCCCTTTTTTCAAGGTGAGGGGGGGCTTGCCCCCCACTTTGTTGAAATCCTAGTTGCAACTCTGTTCATACACACACGTGTGCGCGCACGCACACACGCACGTACGCACGCACACACAAACACACACACACACGAACTAGTAGTTAATGTGAAGCTTAGTGGTGACATTTGGTTTTGGTTTTTTGATTTTCATGTTTGTATGTTTTTCTTGCTTTGTTTTAATTTATTTTTCAGTTTGCATGCTTTTCTAGTTTCGGTTTTATATCATGAGCACAGAAGGTAACACTCAGACCCTTTATCCAAATGTGTTTTTTTTATCATTGGTTGACATTAGCCTGTAGAAAGAGCCAATAGTAAATGAGAGCTGTACCATACATGATATTCTACAGTATTGGAAGATCATGGTGCAGTTCAGTATTGGAACATCATGGTACAGCTTAGTCTTTTTCGTGGGGCATTTGCACTGGCTCTATAGTGCTGCAGCCAGTGGGATTGGTTGGCCTTTGGGGGCCTTCCCTAGCGCCAACTGGCATCCTCAAATCCCTTTGGCCGAGAGAGTGGGGATGTATTCTGGGCAAGGCTTCTCAATTATAAACCAATTTTAGCACAGCCTGTTGGAATAGCAGCTGTCCTCTCTATCTGGCAGTCATCATCAGAAACGACCGACAGGCAACAACAGAATGTAAAAAACACCTGTCAAAGCATTTCTTTATGCTTAATAATTGAATAAATATCATTTTCACTTGACTTCATGTGACTTGACATACACACAACTTGCACACATGCGCGCGCACATACACACACATTTTCACGCACACACACTCATGTGGTATGAAGATAAGAAGACTGAAAAAGGGAGTTGAGACTGGCAGATTTAAAAAATTTAAAAAGGGGGGGGGGGGGGGGCTTGTCTTGTTGCGCTGGCATTTTCTTTAGGTCAGACAATGCCAGAAAAATGTAGGTGCACGTAGGTTAACGTGGTGACCTTGACCCAAACCCCTCATTTCCATAGCTGACCGAGGCATTTTTCTTCTTAGATTTCATTGTGCCGTCTCTATTTCGTGGACGGTAACGGCAGAATTCGCTACATGCTCCGAAACCTCCCTGCCGTGACGGTACCTCCCTGCCGTGATGGTACCTCCCTGCCGTGACGGTACCGGTGACTTGCCGTTTCGTGACTTTTTTCCGAGGCACCGTATTACGTACAATAGGCTGTTGTCTTTGAATAGATGTGATACTATGATAGGGTAGGTACCGTATTACAGACAATAGGCTGCTGTCTTTGAATAGGTATGATACTATTACTATGATAGGGTAGGTACCGTATTACAGACAATAGGCTGCTGTCTTTGAATAGATGTGATACTATGATAGGGTAGGCACCGTATTACGGACAATAAGCTGTTGTCTTTGAATAGATGTGATACTATGATAGGGTAGGCACCGTATTACGGACAATAAGCTGTTGTCTTTGAATAGATGTGATACTATGATAGGGTAGGTACCGTATTACAGACAATAGGCTGCTGTCTTTGAATAGATGTGATACTATGATAGGGTAGGTACCGTATTACAGACAATAGGCTGCTGTCTTTGAATAGGTATGATACTATTACTATGATAGGGTAGGTACCGTATTACAGACAATAGGCTGTTGTCTTTGAATAGGTATGATACTATGATAGGGTAGGTACCGTATTACAGACAATAGGCTGCTGTCTTTGAATAGATGTGATACTATGATAGGGTAGGTACCGTATTACAGACAATAGGCTGCTGTCTTTGAATAGGTATGATACTATTACTATGATAGGGTAGGTACCGTATTACAGACAATAGGCTGTTATCTTTGAATAGGTATGATACTATGATAGGGTAGGTACTGTATTACAGACAATAGGCTGCTGTCTTTGAATAGGTATACTATGATAGGGTAGGTACTGTATTACAGACAATAGGCTGTTGTCTTTGAATAGGTATGATACTATGATAGGGTAGGTACTGTATTACAGACAATAGGCTGTTGTCTTTGAATAGGTATGATACTATTACTATGATAGGGTAGGTACCGTATTACAGACAATAGGCTGTTGTCTTTGAATAGGTATGATACTATGATAGGGTAGGTACTGTATTGCAGACAATAGGCTGTTGTCTTTGAATAGGTATGATAGGGTAGGTACTGTATTACAGACAATAGGCTGTTGTCTTTGAATAGGTATGATACTATGATAGGGTAGGTACTGTATTACAGACAATAGGCTGTTGTCTTTGAATAGGTATGATACTATGATAGGGTAGGTACCGTATTACAGACAATAGGCTGTTATCTTTGAATAGGTATGATACTATGATAGGGTAGGTACTGTATTATGGACAATAGGCTGCTGTCTTTGAATAGGTATGATACTATTACTATGATAGGGTTATGTGCCAGCTACACATGTGTGTTTTCCATTGTGTTCCAGGGTGGACCCATTCTCCAAGAAGGACTGGTACAATATCAAGGCTCCCTCCTTGTTTGCCAGCTACACATGTGTGTTTTCCATTGTGTTCCAGGGTGGACCCATTCTCCAAGAAGGACTGGTACGATGTCAAGGCTCCCTCCATGTTTGCCAGCTACACATGTGTGTTTTCCATTGTGTTCCAGGGTGGACCCGTTCTCCAAGAAGGACTGGTACGATGTCAAGGCTCCCTCCATGTTTGCCGTGCGCCAGATCGGCAAGACCCTGGTCACACGCACACAGGGAACAAGTAGGCCCTTCCTTTATTTTATATACATTTTGTTGTTCACTTGCAGTATCTGTGTACATAGCTATCAACCATTCCTTTATCCCTGGAAGTTTTCCGGCCGTGATTTAACTTTTCCGATTTCAAGAAAAAATTTCCGGATTCCAAAATTTCAATTTTTTTTTAAAGAAAGGGTTCTTTAACTCTCTTGTGCGGTGAACGGTCGTGAACGTTCAAAAAAAAATCGGATCGGAAACGTCTAGAACGTTCGGGAACGTACGGATTCCACGTGGCCGGTTTGGGCGCTTCCATTTTGTTTCTATCACATGGCAGTCACGTGAGCGCTTCAGCCTCGCTTTCGCTATAGATTACACTTCCGTCCTGTTGCTTGCAATGGCTTCTAGGCCGATTGGTTTGAAAGATATGAATTTTTGAAAATTAGTGACCGACTTCGGCATTTTCGCGATTTTTCCAATATGGATGACGAACAGTTATGGCGTCCATTGACTGAGGAAAGCGATGAATAGTCCTATTTTTGTGAAAGATGGGACTTATGAGATCGCGAAGTGATGAGTAAGGAGTGTATTCTGACCTATTTCGGCAGCGAGCTTGTGTTTGTTCGATCGATGCGAATTTTTGAAGTCGTGTTACTGACATCGGCATTTTCCCGACTTTTACATCATGGATGATGAGTCGTTATTGCATCCACTGAGTGATGATAGCGCTGAAAATTCCCTTTTTTGTGAAAGATAGGAATTATAAGATCGTGAAGTGAAAGGGTAAGTGAATGGTTTTGATCTACATTTCCATTTCAGTCGTCTTAGGCTTCAACAGTCTGCAAAAGTAGGCAGTGAATGACTAGTGAATGCAGTTTGCGAATACACTTTGGCATTTTGATTTTTTTTGTGGAGCCATGCATCCCTATAACATCTTGAAATTCCTTTTGCAAATCAGACAGACATCTCGGCAACGCATTCAAAACAAAACAAAACACAAAATCTGGTAGGGTATATTTTATTTTATTATTTTTCTGACGCTACCCCGCCTTTTGTACGGAGTGACGTCCCTTGGGTTAGGATTTCAGAGGTGATTGAGAGCACAGAGCGTCAGGCACAAGAGGGTTAAATTGAGTCAACGTGCATGCATGTTTCCAATGCCGATCCATCTTTTCCAACCCGGAAACCATATTTGCGCATGCATAAAAACATTCTTCTGGCCAAGATGGTGTCAAAGGAACGCCCAGTCGAAAATCCGGGCCTACCAGAAGTTTGTTCCAGAATATAAGAAGAATTTTCTGTATATTGACGAGTCTTGACAAGGCGAAATAAAGTTATGCCTTTTGCGCTGTGAAGAAGATGCCTTCGATAGCGTAATGTTTTTCTTCCAAAATGGACAAGCATTGAGGAATACGACAGTAGAAGTCTCCGGCTGTGAAGAAGACGCTTTCGATAGTGTAATGTTTCTCTTCCAAAACGGACAAGCATTGAGGAATAGCATGCATGAAAGAATTCAGCGTTTCGCGGAAAATCCGCGGAAATTTTTGAAAACTTCCGCGGAAGAAAAAAAATCCGCGTAAAGGACCGATCTTGCCGTATTCTTATATCTACAAGTCTTTAATTGGCGGGATTCTCAAACTGGTTAACCAGAAGTAGCTTTAACTCACTCGCTTCAATTGTGCGAAGGAAGGCGAAATGAGTACCTCCCGCTCAACAAAAGTAGCGATGATAGCTGAAAATGTGTGTGGAAGGTATTTGTGCCGACCAAATTTTTGGACCCCCTCCTTGCTGAATAAAATTTCTGACTTTAGGTAGACGAAAAGGTGTTTGTAAAATCCGGGTGGAAGGATTTTGCTCGGCTGAAAAGAATCTCATTCTTTGAAGTATGAAAGATGTTTGTGCTGTTAAAAAAAATTTGGGAACGCCTCCCCCCCCCCGCCCCGGTCAACAAAACTCCCGACGTCAGGTGAAAATCTGGGTGGAAGGATTTCTCGGACGAAATTTTTTCCTCTTTTTTGATCTTCATCCACTTTCATGCCTGGAATACGAAAGTAGAAGTCTCCGGCTGTGAAGAAGACGCTTTCGATAGTGTAATGTTTCTCTTCCAAAACGGACAAGCATTGAGGAATACGAAAGTAGAAGTCTAAGTGCACACTCTACTACTTATTCAACAAGGAACAGGATCTAGATCAAAAATAGAATCAAACAAAAAGAAATCTCCAAGTATTTTACACAACTGCAACATTGCATAGTACTCACGAGTTGGGCTAATATGACTGGCAGGTAGAGGTTGATTCTACAGCGTTGATTCAGCCAGGTTTTGGTAGTCTTGCGAGTAAGAGAATGGTAGGCGGTTTGTCTCCCACTAATCATATCCCCATTTGATTTTAAGCACCCGAGGGCCTATGATTGGTTAGTAGCAGTCGATGAGTCACGAGACGACGCTATCGTCGCAAGCATATTATTACATCATCACATGTCAACATTCCTAATCCTATACTGCCTGACGCGCTAGTGTCAAGAGCGCGTGCTCGGGAAGGGGAATACGGGGATGAAAGAAATGCCGCCTGCAAATGGTTTGATGTCACGCGATGGCAATTAGAGTGACCGGCCGGACTACAGTGGTACCCCTCTAATAAGACCTTGAAAGTGCGGTGAAAAAAAGTCATCTGAGGGGTGGTCTTATTAGAGGACCAAGCATCTTTTCCGAGTCGCCATATCGATCACTGGCTTGAAGAAGAACAGAGAGTAGAAGAACAGAGTGCACACGTAAATGCGAAGTCAACTTCCAAGTTGAAACTAGGTGATCGGTCATGCTCCATAAGTTGGAACTCAGTGAATCAGAATGGTTTCACTTTACAAAAAAAAAGTTGAAAAGCAGCTCCTTTCCGCTATCAGACTGATAAATCGGCGTTAGTGTGTGCACTACAACTCTCGCTGAATGCAAACAACTCACAAAATCCGATAAATGAAAGCAGCTGGCGCATTAGCGTTTGCCGTGATTTTGTGTATGCGGCGCCATTTTGTCAGCTGAGTTGTATGCGCGGTAAAAGTTCTGTGTGTGCAAACTGTGACTAAAAATGAACTGCCAGAGCGTTACTTTGTCATGTTTTGTGTTGTGTTGTGTCGTTGTGCATAATCCAGTATTTAGTAGGTCCGTTATGGCGAAGATTAGGTCTGTACTGTTATGTGTAGTTTGTGTGTGAGTGCAACATGGGCCATCGAAGTTGCCATCGGACCCGTTGCCATGACTTTCGATCACGAATTCGTCTGCTTTGCATCGAGAGATCGATTTGCACGAACTTGACTGCAAAAAGATAAGATTGTGGTCGCATCTCAACCCCTGAAATCGGGTCGTAAGTCGGAACTCAGGAAAAGTCGTATTTGCGGCATAGGATATATAGTGGAATGTGTTCGGGGGAAAAAAAATCGGTCGTATGTGAGGAGAAGTCGCATTTGCGAGCGTCTTATTAGAGGGGTACCACTGTAGTAGTAGGGGGGGGGGTGTTTTAGAGGGGAGGTGTATAGTAGAAAGCGGGGCGTGCGTTCCATCTTACGTCACAACACACAGACACGCGCACATGCACACACACACACATACATATACACACATGCATACACACGCACACACACATACACACATACATACATACATACATGTATGCATACACACACACACATACATGCACACATGCATACACACACATGCACACATGCACATACACACATGCACACACATACACACATACACACACACACACACACACACACACACACATACATACATACACACACACACACACACACACAAACACACACACACATATACACACACACACACACATTTTAAGATTCTGCAAGATGTCAATTTTGCAAATACATGCAAAAGAAATGAGATTGTTGCATTTCATAGTTTTTTCTGACCCCATCAAAATAAGCGTAAATGCTTCCAGGACAGGCCTTTAAATGCACTTATATTGCATATTTGTCTTCAGCTACAGGGGGGGGCTTTGCCCCCCAGTCCCCCCAATGGGCCATTGCCCCTGTACCCCACCGGGGGCCTGGGCGGCCCCTGGACCCGTGCCCCCTTCAGAGGGTTGGACTGGAGTATTCTGATGCCTGCCCATGACACTCTCTCTCTCTCTCTCTCTCTCTCTCTCTCTCTCTCTCTCTCTCTCTCTCTCTCTCTCTCTCTCTCTCTCTCTCCCCCCCTCTCTCTCTCCCCCCCCCTCCCTCTCTCTCTCTCTCACATTTCATGTTCTCTCTCCCCCCCCCCCCTCTCATTGTTTTTTCTTGATTGACTTCTTTATTTTTTGCTTTCAGTTGTACTTAATAGTACAACTAGAGCTTTTATCCCCTCCCACCTCCCCTTTCCCCTCCCTATTCACTCTCCCCCCCTTCCCCCTTCGCTTTGAGGCTGATCATCTGGACAGCCACCCCTTTTTGACTTGGTTATTAGTGGAACCCCCCTCGTTTACAGTATCAGTCTTCAAGTTGAAGTGGGATGCTTTGTGCAAGAAGCAAGAAGAATTGTTCAGTTTGTTGTACTCCTTTTTATTTGTTTTAGTTTACGAGGGCACAATGTAACAAGCATGGATTCGCAATCGTTTGTGGCAGCGGTCTATTTTTACCACTCCAATCATTACATACACTGAGTCGCCTCCCCTGGCTTTTCAATAATTTTAATCTGTAAACCAGAATGTTATCTCGGCACCATTTCGTAACTTTTTATATCTTTTGGAAAACATTTAAAACTATTTATCCTACTTATACTCATCGAAAGAAGCACCGCATGCTCGTGTCTGATGCAGTGTCTGTATTACGTATGTTTATTATTTTGTACGCTTTAACATGAAGATTCATGTGCTCTGTTCAGTATACAATTCTTTCATTACCTAAGGACTGTGGATATGACAACTGAAATGTTACTTTATGCCCATGTATTTTTTTCTCTTTTACAATATGTGCGACAATTTTGTGAATATGTGCGACAATTTTGGACCGACAGACCGACCGACAAAGTGAGTTATAGGTTTGTAGCTTGAGCCACAAACAAAAAAGCATGCCATGGTTATCTCTCTCTCTCTCTCTCTCTCTCTCTCCCCCTCTCTCCCCTTTCTTCCCCCCGCCCCAGTATTATGTGAGAAGGTAATATAATTTTTGTTATATCCAGTATGTAATGATGGGGTGGACAGAAATATACCAGGCCCTATTCTCTTTCTGTGTGTGTTTGTGTTACATGGTCGTGTGTGTTTTGAGTATTCATGAATGCAAGGTGTGTTTTGATTCTTAACTTGTATAACTGTTATCTTGTCAGGAGATGACGAGTTTGCTTATACAACTACAAGTATAAAAAAAATGCTTCAGCTTCAGAGGGCACAGCTTTCTAAGTTGGTCGTTTTACTTTAGATACTAGATAGTCTTTCCCTGACCCCAGCTTTATAAGTTGGTACTTTTACTTTAGATAGTCTTTCCCTGACCCCAGCTTTATAAGTTAGTACTTTTACTTTAGATAGTCTTTCCCTGACCCCAGCTTTATAAGTTGGTAGTTTTACTTTAGATAGTCTTTCCCTGACCCCAGCTTTATAAGTTGGTAGTTTTACTTTAGATACTAGATAATCTTTCCCCTGACCCCAGCTTTATAAGTTGGTAGTTTTACTTTAGATAGTCTTTCCCTGACCCCAGCTTTATAAGTTGGTACTTTTACTTTAGATAGTCTTTCCCTGACCCCAGCTTTATAAGTTGGTCGTTTTACTTTAGATAGTCTTTCCCTGACCCCAGCTTTATAAGTTGGTAGTTTTACTTTAGATAGTCTTTCCCTGACCCCAGCTTTATAAGTTGGTCGTTTTACTTTAGATAGTCTTCCCCTGACCCCAGCTTTATAAGTTGGTAGTTTTACTTTAGATAGTCTTTCCCTGACCCCAGCTTTATAAGTTGGTAGTTTTACTTTAGTCTTTCCCTGACCCCAGCTTTATAAGTTGGTAGTTTTACTTTAGTCTTTCCCTGACCCCAGCTTTATAAGTTGGTAGTTTTACTTTAGATAGTCTTTCCCTGACCCCAGCTTTATAAGTTGGTAGTTTTACTTTAGTCTTTCCCTGACCCCAGCTTTATAAGTTGGTAGTTTTACTTTAGATAGTCTTTCCCTGACCCCAGCTTTATAAGTTGGTAGTTTTACTTTAGTCTTTCCCTGACCCCAGCTTTATAAGTTGGTCGTTTTACTTTAGATACTAGATAGTCTTTGCCTGACCCCAGCTTTATAAGTTGGTCGTTTTACTTTAGATAGTCTTCCCCTGACCCCAGCTTTATAAGTTGGTAGTTTTACTTTAGATAGTCTTTCACGCCTCCTGACCCCAGCTTTATAAGTTGGTAGTTTTACTTTAGATAGTCTTTCCCCTGACCCCAGCTTTATAAGTTGGTAGTTTTACTTTAGATACTAGATAATCTTTCCCCTGACTCCAGCTTTATAAGTTGGTAGTTTTACTTTAGTCTTTCCCTGACCCCAGCTTTATAAGTTGGTCGTTTTACTTTAGATAGTCTTTCCCTGACCCCAGCTTTATAAGTTGGTCGTTTTACTTTAGATAGTCTTTCCCTGACCCCAGCTTTATAAGTTGGTAGTTTTACTTTAGATAGTCTTTCCCTGACCCCAGCTTTATAAGTTGGTCGTTTTACTTTAGATAGTCTTTCCCTGACCCCAGCTTTATAAGTTGGTCGTTTTACTTTAGATAGTCTTTCCCTGACCCCAGCTTTATAAGTTGGTAGTTTTACTTTAGATAGTCTTTCCCTGACCCCAGCTTTATAAGTTGGTAGTTTTACTTTAGATAGTCTTTCCCTGACCCCAGCTTTATAAGTTGGTCTTTTACTTTAGATAGTCTTCCCCTGACCCCAGCTTTATAAGTTGGTAGTTTTACTTTAGATAATCTTTCCCTGACCCCAGCTTTATAAGTTGGTCGTTTTACTTTAGATACTAGATAGTCTTTCCCTGACCCCAGCTTTATAAGTTGGTCGTTTTACTTTAGATACTAGATAGTCTTTGCCTGACCCCAGCTTTATAAGTTGGTAGTTTTACTTTAGATAGTCTTTCCCTGACCCCAGCTTTATAAGTTGGTAGTTTTACTTTAGATACTAGATAGTCTTTCCCTGACCCCAGCTTTATAAGTTGGTAGTTTTACATTAGATAGTCTTTCACGCCTCCTGACCCCAGCTTTATAAGTTGGTAGTTTTACTTTAGATAGTGTTTCGGCAAGACCCTGGTCGTTCCTCACAGGGAACAAGTAAGCACTCGCTCAATTTCATTGTTCATGTGCAATATCATGGTGGGGGAGCTTGCGGAGAGGAGTGGATGGATGCCTGGTACCTCCATTTGGGGAGCTGGTCGACCCCGCAATCCACGAGTCCCTCCCTGTGGGGAAACCGGGAAGTCAAATAGTTCACCCACCTTCTGGAAGTTATGTGCTTGAAAATGTAACTTCCTCTAATATGTCTCTTTGACTGCCATTTCCACTTGTTTTCTGTCATCTACTATCTTTCTCCCTTATTGGTCCATTCTCCTGCCTTTTTTCTATAAAAACCCTTCCACATTTTCCTTGTTATAATTGATGACATGCCAGCTTTTTTGTTGTTCACTGGCGTCTAAGCGTGAGACCTTATGCACATGAGTGGGCACCTGTTGTCCATTTTGCAGTGCATATTTGCCTGTATGGTATTTTTTTTAATGTCTTTTTATTATTATTATGTTATTAACATTAATGTGAGGTGTGTTGTTAACAGTGAAATGTTACGTATCGTCCCAGAAATCGCCTCTGATGGCCTGAAGGGGCGGGTCTTTGAGGTGTCCTTGGCTGATCTCCAGAACGACGAGGTGACCTTCCGCAAGTTCAAACTGATCGCGGAGGAAGTTCAAGGTCGCAACGTGCTGACCAACTTCCACGGCATGAACCTGACCCGCGACAAGCTCTGCTCCATGGTCAAGAAGTGGCAGGTGAGGGAATAAACATGTACTGATTTGTTCATTAATACATTATTACTGACCAACTTCCATGGCATTAACCTGACCCGCGACAAGCTGTGCTCCATGGTCAAGAAGTGGCAGGTGAGGGAATAAACATGTACTGATTTGTTCATTAATACATTATTACTGACCAACTTCCATGGCATTAACCTGACCCGCGACAAGCTCTGCTCCATGGTCAAGAAGTGGCAGGTGAGGGAATAAACATGTACTGATTTGTTCATTAATACATTATTACTGACCAACTTCCATGGCATTAACCTGACCCGCGACAAGCTCTGCTCCATGGTCAAGAAGTGGCAGGTGAGGGAATAAACATGTACTGATTTGTTCATTAATACATTATTACTGACCAACTTCCATGGCATTAACCTGACCCGCGACAAGCTCTGCTCCATGGTCAAGAAGTGGCAGGTGAGGGAATAAACATGTACTGATTTGTTCATTAATACATTATTACTGACCAACTTCCATGGCATTAACCTGACCCGCGACAAGCTGTGCTCCATGGTCAAGAAGTGGCAGGTGAGGGAATAAACATGTACTGATTTGTTCATTAATACATTATTACTGACCAACTTCCATGGCATTAACCTGACCCGCGACAAGCTGTGCTCCATGGTCAAGAAGTGGCAGGTGAGGGAATAAACATGTACTGATTTGTTCATTAATACATTATTACTGACCAACTTCCATGGCATTAACCTGACCCGCGACAAGCTGTGCTCCATGGTCAAGAAGTGGCAGGTGAGGGAATAAACATGTACTGATTTGTTACTGACCAACTTCCACGGCATGAACCTGACCCGCGACAAGCTGTGCTCCATGGTCAAGAAGTGGCAGGTGGGGAGATGGACGTGTACAGTCGACCCCCTCTTTTAAGACCTTCAAAAAATCGCGGAAAATCGGTTGTAAAAGAGGGGGGTCTTAAATCAGGGGTGACCAAACCAATGCACTCAGTGACTCACTACACCGTATATGACGCACAGCACATGCATACACTAGAACTAAAACATGCTTTCTCCGTCATTCTTGAATGAAACATCGCGGCCTAGCTAATATACGAAAACGGGCTAAAACAGAAAGTGTGCTCGCGGCCCATGTTGCACTCACACACAAACTACACATAACAACAGTACAGACCTAATTTTCGCCATTTTATGCTCTGGCAGTTCATTTTCAATCACAGTTTGCACACACGGAACTTTTTACCGCGCATACAACTCGGCTGACAAAATGGCGCCGCACATACCGCAAATACGAAATCACGGCAAACGCTAATGCGCCAGCTGCTTTCATTTATCGGATTTTGTGTGTTGTTTGCATTCAGTGAGTGTTTCAGTGCACGCACTAACGCTGATTTATCAGTTTGATAACGGAAAGGAGCTGCTTTTCAACTTATTTTTTGTAAAGTGAGACCATTCACTGAGTTCCAACTTATGGAGTGTGACCGATCACCTAGTTTCAACTTGGGAGTTGACTTCGCATTTAGGCCTACGTGTGCACAGAGTTCGTAAAGATCGACACGATCGCGACCGTTTCAGTTCAAACTTTGATCATAAACTGCTCAGTGATGACACATGTGCATAAAAGTGGTGACATTTAGTGGTCAGATCGTGATATCGCTGATTAAATTCTTCAATTTCGGCACGAGAACGGTTCGTTTTTACCGAGATTGACCTAACAACAGTGGTACCCCAGCTGTGCGTCGGCTCGAACTGAGGCCGAGAAGGATAGATATCATCGTTTTTGCGACTGATAATTGTCAGAATGTGTTGCATCGGTCGTAAAATCAACAAGATTTACGGTCGCAAAACGCGTTAGAGGGGGAGTCGTAAATGAGGAGGCAAGTTTAGAAGAAAAACGATCCGTCATTCATATTTCAGTCGTAAAAGAGGGGATGTCGTAATTCAGAGGGCCGTTCGTGAGGGGGTCGACTGTACTGATTTGTTCATTAATTAATACATTATTACTGACCAGTTTCCACATGAACCTGACGTGCTCCGTGGTCAAGAAGTGGCAGGTGGGGAGATAGATGTGTACTGATTTGTTCATTACTAGCTGTGATCGAAGAGAGCGAAGCTGGTAATGTTTTCAGTGCATTCTGAAGCCGACTGGCTGGCTGACTATGTTAACTCAATAACGTTTGAACGAAGGGACCTAGGACGCTCAACTTTTGCATGCGGATAGACCTGCCTACCCCTACGATTTTTCAGTAGTTCCTATGGAATTTGACTTTAAGCTACGGAACTACGGTTGATAACCAAATTCTACGATTTTCTGTTACCGCAAAGTATGTTTTCTAGCAAAATGGCGTATCGGTTCGTTTGAGGTCCGCTTGCCTCTATATCTGTTCGTCTGCAGTTCGTGAAGGCACGTGGCAAGTAGGGCTCTCGCGCATGCGCCATCCGACATTAGCGTGACCAAAATGGCAACGAGAGAAACCATTCAGACGGATAAAGCGATTCAGTTTGCAAAGTTATTTCAGAAAAAATATCAAGAAAGATCGAAAAAGAAGAATATATCGACATCTACTCAAACATAAAGTACACAATACACGGAAAGTTTTCTGTAATGCGGATTAAGGCAGAACGCTTGCACCGTGTGCCGATGTGATTTCTCAAGTTGGAGACTGACAGGGGACTCGATGATTGACAGCGGCATGTTGAATAATAATAATTTAATTCATTTTAAAAAAGTGACGCCTGTCCCTCGCGAGGCTCCAGGCGCCATTACAAAGATAAAATCCAACAGGTTTAAGAAAGAAGAGAAAGGAGACATACAAGATTAAAACATAAAAAAAAAAAATAACTTTGACATCGTAAGAACAAGATATCATTAGAAAACATTAAAATTAATACATGCAGGGAACATATACCCCCAGCCCCTCCACTCTCTCTCCACCCCCTTCCCCTCCCCCCTCCCTCACCCCGCGCTGTCTCCCCCCCTAAAAAACAACAAAACACACCCTCCACTCTCTCTCGCGCCTTCTCACTCACACGCACGCACGCACTCACCTACACACACGCAATCACACACACACCGTTTGGGATAAGACATATCAGCAGGTTGACGGTTGATACACGTCAGATTAATCATGGTTAAAATAGGTATGGAATAAGAAGGTCTTCATGCCTGATTTAAAAGCGTTAAACGTTTGTGCATTACGAAGGGCTAAAGGTAACGAATTAAAAACAGTAGGGCCAGCAAAGGAAAAAGAACGCTTGCCATATGTCTCCAGGCGAACTCGCGGGATGGCCAAATGATCAGCGTCTGAGGAACGGAGAGATCTCGATGGTGTGTATGGCACAACTAAGTCTGAAAGATAGGAGGGAGCAAGATCGTGGAGGCATCGAAAACAGGGGGTGGCAATTTTGTATTCGATACGGGCTCGAACGGGAAGCCAGTGCAGCTCCCTCAAGAGAGGCTTTGCATGGTCGAATTTGCGTTTTCTGAGGACTATGCGTGCAGCATGATTCTGAGCTCTCTGCAGTTTGTTGAGAAGCGTGTTTGGGAGACCAAAAAACAAAGAATTGCAATAGTCCAGTCTGGACAAAACAAATGCTGACATGAGCTTTTTGGCCGCATCAATGGTAAGAAAAGGACGGATATGACCGATTCTGCGGAGCTCAAGATAGATGGTCCTGCACAGTAGCTTTATATGGTTCTCCATTGAGAGTACACGATCCAAATGTACCCCAAGATTCCTAACGGACTCGGCAAAACAATCAAACAACACGCATTGCAATCAGCGTTAGCTGCACCGAAAGACATCCAGAACATATAAATTTCTTCGCTGCAAGCAATGAAACTGCTGAGTGTCAAAGATTTGACTCGGGCAGAGACGACGCTTGTTGAAGTGTTGATCACTCACACGGCCACGGTGTTCGACCAGTCCACACACGATGTTGGAGGCATTCAAAGTGAAAGTAGGCCTAATTTTTCCCAATTATCTCTCCGAGTCTCTCTCTCCCTTCCCCCATCACTCTGATTTACTGTTGTTGTTTTTCTTTTGTTTGTTGCTGTTGTATTTTTTTCATATTCCTAAAGGCTTTCAAATATCAACAAACCTTGAAATCCCCTCTCTCTGACTCTCCTATAGATCAAATAAACTATTGTCATGGCCCCTCCCTACCTTCCCCCTCTGTGTCTGTCTCTTTCTCTCTGATCTCCACTCCCCCCTCCCCACTTCTCTCTCTCCCACTGTCTCTTGGGTGTATGATAGTCACATAGCTTTTAAAAATAAAGTAAATTAATGCATTCATACACGCGCACACACACAGTGACACACATACACATGCAATGAGTGACATGCACACAGTGACACAAAGAGGCACACACACACAGTGACACACACACAGTGACACAGACATGCACACAGTGACACAGACATGCAATCTGTTATTAATGATATACGATGTGTGCATTGATCATGAATATGCATCATGTTTGTAGACTGATCGAGGCCCACGTTGATGTGAAGACCACGGACAGCTACCTGCTGTTATTAACCCTCTCACTCTGATCAATCGAACCGATAATCTATATTGAATACCAAGTGATGGGAAGTAACTCCGAACGTCACACCAAATCTTTTATTTAAAAAAATCACCCAGAATAAAGTCTAACTCACATTTAATTTCTGAAAGATGCATATTGAATAGCAATGATGATATTTTCATTCCAAAGCTAACACACTGTCACACAACAAACCATGAATTGGAATTAAAAAATCCGTTATGGCGCTCCGAGCATCGCGCCGAGTCAATACTGCGCACGTCACGTGAAAAGAAGAAAAAAATTTCACTTCGAAAAATCCGTTCAAAAAGACTAGTGGGTCCTTTCCCTTGCTGTAAGAACCAAAAACGGACCACTGAGAGTCAGGAACAGGAAGAACTAACTTAGTATATTGCATTGTGGGTAGGGCAAAAGTGAAAGTGAAACCACTAGACCGGGCGTTCAGCGGGTGCAATCGGGGGCTACGGGAGCCAATGGTAAAGAAAAAATCGGTCAGATCTGGTGTATGCAGCCGTGAGAGGGTTAATGATATGCGTGCATTGATCATGAATATGCATCATGTTTGTAGACGAAGATCACGGACGGCTACCTGCTGTTATTAATGATGCGTGCATTGATCATCAGACCTATTACTCTACTCTTTTCGAGTAGCATTCTACTCAATTTGGACCTCTACTATTCAAAATTGAAAATAATGCTCTAATTACTCATTTTCAGTGAACATTGTTTGATGGTTTAATGAATAAAACTACACATTTTGCACCCAAACTACTCATTTCAGCTGTCCAGACTACTCGAGACTTGTGTAGGGGGCAAACAGGTCTGGATCATGAATATTCATCATGTTTGTAGACTCTGATCGAGGCCCACGTTGATGTGAAGACCACGGATGGCTACCTGCTGTTATTAATGACATGCATGCATTGATCATGAATATTCATCATGTTTGTAGACGCTGATCGAGGCCCACGTTGATGTGAAGACTACGGATGGCTACCTGCTGTTATTAATGACATGCATGCATTGATCATGAATATTCATCATGTTTGTAGACGCTGATCGAGGCCCACGTTGATTTGAAGACCACGGATGGCTACCTGCTGTTATTAATGACATGCATGCATTGATCATGAATATTCATCATGTTTGTAGACGCTGATCGAGGCCCACGTTGATGTGAAGACTACGGATGGCTACCTGCTGTTATTAATGACATGCATGCATTGATCATGAATATTCATCATGTTTGTAGACGCTGATCGAGGCCCACGTTGATGTGAAGACCACGGATGGCTACCTGCTGCGTGTGTTCGCCATCGGCTTCACCAAGAAGAGGAACAACCAGGTCAAGAAGACCTGCTACGCCAAGCACACCCAGGTAGGCTACCAGAAATTCACTGGAAGAGGGGTTTCTGGTGTTCAGAATGAACATTGCAGAGTTAACCCTCTTAGTCCTGACGCTCTGTGCTCTCACTCACTTCGGAAATCCTAACCTAAGGGACGTCACTCTGTACAAAAGGTGGGGTAGTGCAGACCCGTTTACTCGACTCAATTGGACCTCTAGAACTCTTCAAAACTGAAAATAATGCTCTTCTTGATTACTACCGTAATTTACGGCCTATTAGGCGCAACATTTTTACTGAACTTTGACCCCTGCGCCCAATCCGGCGCATGCGCCCTTTCTATACTCTAAACAGAAAAAAAGTAAGGGGGTCGAGAGTTGAAATGAACAACTCACCATGCTCTGGTAGCTTCCACAACAAACAGACCACAGTTCACTCACATTGCACTTTTGCTACACGATCGTATCTTTTCCGTGATCACAATCGGACACAGCAATAGACCTAGCACTGATCGAATCAAACAACCCTCATCTTTGCGCCTAATCGGGTGTATGCGCCCTATCTTTGTTCAAATTACGAAAAAAAAAAAAAAAAAAAAAAAAAAGCAGGGTATGCGCTGTCGCCTTATGGGCCGTAAATGACGGTACTCATTTTCATTGAACATTATTTGATGGCTTAGCCCTCTTGTGCCTGACACTGTGCTCTCTGTCACCTCTGAAATCCTAGCCCAAGGGACGTCACTCCGTACAAATGGGGTAGAAAAATAATAAAATAAAATATACCCTAGCAGATTTTATGTGTTGTTTTGCTTTGAATGTGTTGCCGAGATGTCTGTCTGATTTGTAAAATGAATTTCAAGATGTTATGGGGATGCATGGCTCCACACAAAAAATCAAAATACCAAAGTGTATTCGCAAACTGCATTCACTAGTCATTCACTGCCTACTTTTGCAGACTGGTGAAGCCTAAGACAATGGAAATGTAGATCAAAATCATTCACTTATCCTTTCACTTCACGATCTTATAATTCCTATCTTTCACAAAAAAAGGAATTTTCATCGCTGTCATCACTCAGTGGATGCAATAACGACTCATCATCCATGATGTAAAAGTCAGGAAAATGCCGATGTCAGTAACATGACTTCAAAAATTCGCATCGATCGAACAAAAACAAGCTCGCTGCCGAAATAGGTCAGAATTCACTCCTTACTCATCACTTCGTGATCTCATAAGTTCCATCTTTTACAAAAATACGACTATTCATCGCTTTCCTCAGTCAATGGACGCCATAACTGTTCGTCATCCATATTGGAGAAAATGCCGAAGTCGGTCACTAATTTTTAAAAATTCATATCTTTCAAACCAATCGACCTAGAAGCCATTGCAAGCAACAGGACGGAAGTGTAATCTATAGCGAAAGCGAGGCTGAAGCGCTCACGTGACTGCCATGTGATAGAAACAAAATGGAAGCGCCCAAACCGGCCACGTGGAATCCGTAGGTTCCCGAACGTTCTCGGCATTTCCGATCCGGTTTTTTTTTCTGAATGTTCGCGAACGTTCACCGCACAAGAGAGTTAATGAATAAAACTTGCACCAAAGCTACTCATTTCAGCTATCCAGACTACTCAAAACTTGTGTAAGGGGTAAACAGGTCTGGGTAGCATCATAAAAATATTATAATAAAATATACCCTAGCCTATTATGTGTTGTTTTGAATGTGTTGTCGATATGTCTGATTTGCAGAATGAATTTCAAGATGTTATAGGGGTGCATGGCTCAAAAAATCAAAGTGTAGTCGCAAACTGCATTCACTGGTCATTCACTGCCTACTTTTGCAGACTGGTGAAGCCTAACTTCACTTCACGATCTTATGTGTCTGGTAAAATCAAAGTGTAGTCGCAAACTGCATTCACTAGTCATTCACTGCCTACTTTTGCAGACTGGTGAAGCCTAACTTCACTTCACGATCTTATAAGTCTGGTAAAATCAAAGTGTAGTCGCAAACTGCATTCACTGGTCATTCACTGCCTACTTTTGCAGACTGGTGAAGCCTAACTTCACTTCACGATCTTATGTGTCTGGTAAAATCAAAGTGTAGTCGCAAACTGCATTCACTAGTCATTCACTGCCTACTTTTGCAGACTGGTGAAGCCTAACTTCACTTCACGATCTTATGTGTCTGGTAAAATCAAAGTGTAGTCGCAAACTGCATTCACTAGTCATTCACTGCCTACTTTTGCAGACTGGTGAAGCCTAACTTCACTTCACGATCTTATAAGTCTGGTAAAATCAAAGTGTAGTCGCAAACTGCATTCACTGGTCATTCACTGCCTACTTTTGCAGACTGGTGAAGCCTAACTTCACTTCACGATCTTATAAGTCTGGTAAAATCAAAGTGTAGTCGCAAACTGCATTCACTAGTCATTCACTGCCTACTTTTGCAGACTGGTGAAGCCTAACTTCACTTCACGATCTTATAAGTCTGGTAAAATTCAAAGTGTAGTCACAAACTGCATTCACTAGTCATTCACTGCCTACTTTTGCAGACTGGTGAAGCCTAACTTCACTTCACGATCTTATGTGTCTGGTAAAATCAAAGTGTAGTCGCAAACTGCATTCACTGGTCATTCACTGCCTACTTTTGCAGACTGGTGAAGCCTAACTTCACTTCACGATCTTATAAGTCTGGTAAAATTCAAAGTGTAGTCGCAAACTGCATTCACTGGTCATTCACTGCCTACTTTTGCAGACTGGTGAAGCCTAACTTCACTTCACGATCTTATAAGTCTGGTAAAATCAAAGTGTAGTCACAAACTGCATTCACTAGTCATTCACTGCCTACTTTTGCAGACTGGTGAAGCCTAACTTCACTTCACGATCTTATGTGTCTGGTAAAATCAAAGTGTAGTCACAAACTGCATTCACTAGTCATTCACTGCCTACTTTTGCAGACTGGTGAAGCCTAACTTCACTTCACGATCTTATGTGTCTGGTAAAATCAAAGTGTAGTCACAAACTGCATTCACTAGTCATTCACTGCCTACTTTTGCAGACTGGTGAAGCCTAACTTCACTTCACGATCTTATGTGTCTGGTAAAATCAAAGTGTAGTCGCAAACTGCATTCACTGGTCATTCACTGCCTACTTTTGCAGACTGGTGAAGCCTAACTTCACTTCACGATCTTATGTGTCTGGTAAAATCAAAGTGTAGTCGCAAACTGCATTCACTGGTCATTCACTGCCTACTTTTGCAGACTGGTGAAGCCTAACTTCACTTCACGATCTTATAAGTCTGGTAAAATCAAAGTGTAGTCGCAAACTGCATTCACTAGTCATTCACTGCCTACTTTTGCAGACTGGTGAAGCCTAACTTCACTTCACGATCTTATAAGTCTGGTAAAATTCAAAGTGTAGTCACAAACTGCATTCACTAGTCATTCACTGCCTACTTTTGCAGACTGGTGAAGCCTAACTTCACTTCACGATCTTATGTGTCTGGTAAAATTCAAAGTGTAGTCGCAAACTGCATTCACTAGTCATTCACTGCCTACTTTTGCAGACTGGTGAAGCCTAACTTCACTTCACGATCTTATGTGTCTGGTAAAATTCAAAGTGTAGTCGCAAACTGCATTCACTAGTCATTCACTGCCTACTTTTGCAGACTGGTGAAGCCTAACTTCACTTCACGATCTTATGTGTCTGGTAAAATCAAAGTGTAGTCACAAACTGCATTCACTAGTCATTCACTGCCTACTTTTGCAGACTGGTGAAGCCTAACTTCACTTCACGATCTTATGTGTCTGGTAAAATTCGAGTCTTCACTGCCTACTTTTGCAGACTGGTGAAGCCTAACTTCACTTCACGATCTTATGTGTCTGGTAAAATCAAAGTGTAGTCGCAAACTGCATTCACTAGTCATTCACTGCCTACTTTTGCAGACTGGTGAAGCCTAACTTCACTTCACGATCTTATAAGTCTGGTAAAATCAAAGTGTAGTCGCAAACTGCATTCACTAGTCATTCACTGCCTACTTTTGCAGACTGGTGAAGCCTAACTTCACTTCACGATCTTATGTGTCTGGTAAAATCAAAGTGTAGTCACAAACTGCATTCACTAGTCATTCACTGCCTACTTTTGCAGACTGGTGAAGCCTAACTTCACTTCACGATCTTATAAGTCTGGTAAAATCAAAGTGTAGTCGCAAACTGCATTCACTAGTCATTCACTGCCTACTTTTGCAGACTGGTGAAGCCTAACTTCACTTCACGATCTTATGTGTCTGGTAAAATCAAAGTGTAGTCACAAACTGCATTCACTAGTCATTCACTGCCTACTTTTGCAGACTGGTGAAGCCTAACTTCACTTCACGATCTTATAAGTCTGGTAAAATCAAAGTGTAGTCGCAAACTGCATTCACTAGTCATTCACTGCCTACTTTTGCAGACTGGTGAAGCCTAACTTCACTTCACGATCTTATGTGTCTGGTAAAATTCAAAAACAGGAAATCCTTGTATACTAGGCAAAGTTTCACCCATGAAACTACAGAATCAATCCTAATAAAAATTGTCATAATTGTGCATTATGTAATCCTGTTGATGGAGCCTGTGTATTATGTTCTCTTCAAGGATCCACTATTACTGAAGAATATTACAGCAAAATCGAAATGGGTCTTAAGAATTTCTGTTGTTGGTTTCAGGTGAAGGCCATCCGAAAGAAGATGGTGGAGATCATCACAAGGGAGGTCACCTCCAATGACATGAAGGAGGTCGTCAACAAGCTGTGAGTAGTTACGCACCTTGATCATGGATTCTTCACAGTGAAAACTTTAATGTTACGTATTGGCGCAGAATTTCAGTATGATCTGTAAACTGGTGATGCTCTATTTTATGTAGTTAGAAACCCATCCTAAAACATTTAAACGAGAACAAAGCCAAAACATGCAACCAAATCATAGAACTCCAAAAGCACTTGCTGAGGGAAGTGTTCCAATAGGTTGTGGAGTGGAAATTGGAATGGCTCAATTCATTTTGAGATGGAATTCTGGGCTGATCTCTGTTTCCATGGAACCCTGGTGCAGTGTTGATTCTAGAGCGCGGTCTTGCGGGATTCCCGCATTTTTCTGATTTGAACGCATAAAATTGCGTACGTTGCGGCCCAAAAAATCCAAGCGCACTCGCTTTACTTTAACAAGCTCGGAATCGCGGCTGCTGTGTTTATAGTCTTCTCAATACTGAGTTACCGAACATCCTTTCTGCCAACGCTTTTGATTGGCAGAGGACTTTGGCTCTGTCCAATCACAAATTATCAGTCAGCATTGTCATTTCTGTTACTACCAGCCAAGTTTTTTCAATGCTCGACAGCAATTGTTATAAGGCGCTGCGAGCAAAGAAAAGAAAGCAAACCTGTTTGGTTCTGTGGCCGATCAATGAAGAATGCTTGACAGAGATTGTTGTAAGCCATGTAAGGCGCTGCGAGCAAAGAAAAGAAAGCAAACCTGTTTGGTTCTGTGGCCTATCAACGAAGAATGCTTGACAGAGATTGTTGTAAGCCATGTAAGGCGCTGCGAGCAAAGAAAAGAAAGCAAACCTGTTTGGTTCTGTGGCCTATCAACGAAGAATGCTTGACAGAGATTGTTGTAAGCCATGTAAGGCGCTGCGAGCAAAGAAAAGAAAGCAAACCTGTTTGGTTCTGTGGCCTATCAACGAAGAATGCTTGACAGAGATTGTTGTAAGCCATGTAAGGCGCTGCGAGCAAAGAAAAGAAAGCAAACCTGTTTGGTTCTGTGGCCTATCAACGAAGAATGCTTGCACAACCATCGAAAAACGCTACGAGTCAGGACAAGAGGAAGAAGAAAAAACGGCACTAGCGACTCTGGCTGATTACGCAGCGATCCGTGATGTGTCGACCAAATGGGAACTGTGCCTTGCAAAACGAGCTGGACACGACACCAGCAACAGTCTTTCGAAAGTGTTGGTTGT
Organism: Phymorhynchus buccinoides; assembly: GCA_017654935.2. Classification (NCBI taxonomy): domain Eukaryota; kingdom Metazoa; phylum Mollusca; class Gastropoda; order Neogastropoda; family Raphitomidae; genus Phymorhynchus; species Phymorhynchus buccinoides. The sequence continues at coordinate 1,234,666 of CM065692.1, forward strand.
GTTTCAAGGAAGAGGACAATGACATTCACGATTAGAGTCGTGATATGATCGCTGAATCGGCGAAAGTCACTGCGCGAAATGTACTGAACGCGGCAGTTGCAAAGTAAGGACTTCGGTTAGACTCTGATTCTAATCTCTCTCTCTGTCTCTCTCTCTTTGTGTGTGTCTCTCTCTCCCATGTTTTAACAATTATTTTCACCCTTCTTTCTCCCAGTTTGATTCCCTCTTTCCTCATTGTAGATGCCTTTATAGCTACTGTCTCAATTTATTAACAATCCCTTGTCTCCTTGTCCCACCACACACATCCTCTCTCCTCCCTCTCCCCCTGCTTTATACAACACACACACACACACAAACAAACAACAACAAAATGGTTTAATGAAAATGAAAGGAAAACAAACTTTAAACAAAGTTTAAAAAATGTGTGTGCATGAACTTTCATTGTGCCGCTCAATGTTGTTGGTGAGGGGAGCCAAGGGGCTCCTTCTTTTTAGTCAAGAGAGTCCTGGGGCTCCCTTTTCTAAAATCCTTGAACCAACACTGCTGGTACGTCAGCAAGGACGTAGAGAAGGCCACAGTGACGACGATGATGAAAATGGTGATAGATGATGATGATGGCAATCATAACTCTTGTTGCAGGATCACTGATTGACACTTGAAAACTTTATTACGCAAGGATTGAGATTTTAGGCTAGGGCTATTCTTACAATCTGTCCAAGCCTGCTAAAGGAACCAGGACAATCTGTTGTCTGTCTTGGAAGAGAGGATTGGAGCAATGCAGGACACATTAGCTGTTGTTTGCGATTGTATTTCGTTTTCAGGCAGGAAGAGAAGACGGGGCAGAAGAAAAAAAAGGGGCAAGAATAGGAGACAAGGACAGAAAGCCATACAGATGATGACGATGATGAAAGTGGTGATAGATGATGATGATGGCAATCATAACTTGTTGCAGGATCACTGATTGGCAAGGACAGAAAACCAAACTGATGACAGATAACGATGTCGATGATGAAAATGGCGATAAATCTTGTTTCAGAATCCCCAACGCGATGGCCAGGACATAGAGAAGGCTAAGCTGATGATGATGAAGAAAGCAATGATGGTGATAATGATAAATCTTGTTTAAGGATCCCCGACACGATCGGCCAGGACATAGAGAAGGCTAAACTGATGATGATGATAATTGATGATTGTTATGAAGAAAGCAATGATGGTGATAATGATAAATCTTGTTTCAGGATCCCCGACACGATCGGCCAGGACATAGAGAAGCCTAAGCTGATGATGATGAATCATGATGATTGTTGATGATGAAGAAAGCAATGATGATAATGATAAATCTTGTTTCAGGATCCCCGACGCGATCGGCCAGGACATAGAGAAGCCTAAACTGATGATGATGATGATGATAATTGATGATGAAGAAAGCAATGATGATAAATCTTGTTTCAGGATCCCCAACGCGATCAGCAAGGACATAGAGAAGGCTAAACTGATGATGATGAATCATGATGATTGTTGATGATGAAGAAAGCAATGATGATGAATCTTGTTTCAGGATCCCCGACGCGATCGGCAAGGACATAGAGAAGGCTAAACTGATGATGATGAATCATGATGATTGTTGATGATGAAGAAAGCAATGATGATGAATCTTGTTTCAGGATCCCCGACGCGATCGGCAAGGACATAGAGAAGGCAACCCAGGGTATCTACCCTCTGCACGATGTCTACGTGCGCAAGGTCAAGGTCCTCAAGAAGCCCAAGTTTGACGGTGAGACGCCTAGCTGAATAAGGCCACATGGTTTTAAGTGTGTGTGAATGAAACTTCACAATGTATGGTTTCCACGTCTGCTGCTAGATTTTGAAGTGTTGCATTTAATCTCTTGTCACTGACCATGATGTATATGTTCAGTCAGTTCATATGATATAGTATATTGTCTATTATTGCAGTGGGTAAGCTGATGGAGGGGGCAGCACCACCACCACCCCCAAAGCAGCCTTCTCTGAGACTGGAGAAACTGACCATGATGTATAATGTTCAGTTCATATGATATAGTATATTGTCAGTTCATATGATATCAGTTATTAGGATTTGGGAGTTAGATATTGCTTTTATCCTATCTCAAGTGGCTTGCTGTTTATCACACGAAGGGTGGACACAAATATACCGGTACTATTATCTGTTGTTACATGGTCATGTGTGTGTGTTTCGAGTATTCATAAATGCAATTTAGCTTGTTTTTTAAAACTATGTTATCTTGTCAGGAGAACCCACCCCCCACCAGATTCCTTATTTTGCTTCTCAAAGGTTGGCAGCTATGCTATGGGTTAATATATGCAACTGATATCTCTGGATTATCAGTCATTGGGATTTGCGAGTGTGATATTGCTTTTATCCTATCTCAAGTGGTTTGCTGTTTATCACACGAGGTCGCAGACCGAGTGTGATAAACAGCAAGTCACGAGAGATAGGATAAAAGCAATATCACACTCGCAAATCCTAATAACGGATATATACCGATATTTTGCCTCTTTCAGGTGATAATCAAACACGCAACGAAGAAGCGAGACGGCCATGCATGCAGATCTAAAATAATACTAACCACTTCACCGTAGCAAGAAAATCCCACTCGTCCACAAATAATATTCTCCAAGTTAGAAAGTCGTGAGCTATTTTGATCTTGCTCATTGATACATTATGAAAGGAAACTGATTATTAATCGGAACATGAACCTACTGGAATTTGCTGTATAAAAAAAATAGCCTTTACAATGACATATTCGTTACACTGCAATCACAGGCCATAGTTATTGTCATTTCGCCAATGACGAACTTTCAATGATGACGTAATTTCAGTGATTGCGTAAGTTCACCAAGATGACGTTTTTTGGTGTCCTGCTCAGAAGGCGCTATTTGCAGTGACACTAACTTGAGTTAAGGTTGCTGGCCGCTATTTTTATCATTTGCAATTTCACTAAAAGTTACTATTCACACCAAAAATTTCAATGCAAAATGTTCATCAAAAACAACCTTTTGCATTTATCGGGTTAAGGCACAGGGTTAGGAGTATGTTTGGGCTTTTTGTTTTACTAAGCATCACTTGATGCAAATAAAGAAAATATGGTTTTGAGTACTGCAGATAGTCACGTGCGAGTGTACAAGCCGTGAGATATATAACTGTGACGTCAAGTTTCTAATAGCAACGGTGTATTCTTGCACCTTTTTTCACGCGCGTTGACACTAAGCCTATGGATTAATATATGCAAATGATATCTCTGGATATTGTTTTATATCTCACGGCTGGCAGGCCTCTTTGCACTACTTGTACATCGGTATATATTTTTATATCACGCCTGGCAGGCCTCTTTGGCTCTACTTGTACATCGGTATATAGTATATTGTCAGTTCATATGATATAGTCTATTGTTGCTGTGGGCAAGCTGATGGAGCTCCATGGGGATGGAGGGGGCAGCACCACCACCACCTCCAAAGCGGCCTTCTCTGAGACAGGGGAGAAACTGACCATGATGTATATTGTCAGTTCATATGATATAGTCTATTGTTGCAGTGGGCAAGCTGATGGAGCTCCATGGGGATGGAGGGGGCAGCACCACCACCACCTCCAAAGCGGCCTTCTCTGAGACAGGGGAGAAGCTGGACAGACCCGAGGGATACGAACCCCCGGTGCTGGAGACTGTGTGATCCGCCAGAACTGGACATTTCAGGTGTCAATAAAAAACAGTATGAAGTGAAATGGACTTGTTTTGTGGATGTTGCAAGTGAAGTGGTGCGTGTGTGTGGGTAGGTCTGTGCACCAGGCATAGTGGTAGGTCTGTGCACCAGGCATGGTGGTTGGTCTGTGCACCAGGCATGGTGGTAGGTCTGTGCACCGGGCATGGTGGTAGGTCTGTGCACCAGGCATGGTGGTTGGTCTGTGCACCGGGCATGGTGGTAGGGCTGTGCACCAGGCATAGTGGTAGGTCTGTGCACCAGGCATGGTGGTAGGTCTGTGCACCAGGCATGGTGGTTGGTCTGTGCACCAGGCATGGTGGTAGGTCTGTGCACCAGGCATAGTGGTAGGTCTGTGCACCAGGCATGGTGGTTGGTCTGTGCACCGGGCATGGTGGTAGGTCTGTGCACCAGGCATAGTGGTAGGTCTGTGCACCAGGCATGGTGGTTGGTCTGTGCACCGGGCATGGTGGTAGGTCTGTGCACCAGGCATAGTGGTAGGTCTGTGCACCAGGCATGGTGGTAGGTCTGTGCACCGGGCATGGTGGTAGGTCTGTGCACCAGGCATGGTGGTTGGTCTGTGCACCAGGCATAGTGGTAGGTCTGTGCACCAGGCATAGTGGTAGGTCTGTGCACCAGGCATGGTGGTAGGTCTGTGCACCAGGCATGGTGGTTGGTCTGCACCAGGCATGGTGGTTGGTCTGTGCACCAGGCATGGTGGTAGGTCTGTGCACCAGGCATGGTGGTTGGTCTGTGCACCGGGCATGGTGGTAGGTCTGTGCACCAGGCATAGTGGTAGGTCTGTGCACCAGGCATGGTGGTTGGTCTGTGCACCAGGCATGGTGGTTGGTCTGTGCACCAGGCATGGTGGTTGGTCTGTGCACCAGGCATGGTGGTTGGTCTGTGCACCCGGCATGGTGGTTAGTCTGTGCACCAGGCATCTGTGCACCAGGCATGGTGGTTGGTCTGCACCAGGCATGGTGGTTGGTCTGTGCACCAGGCATAGTGGTAGGTCTGTGCACCAGGCATGGTGGTTGGTCTGTGCACCAGGCATAGTGGTAGGTCTGTGCACCAGGCATGGTGGTAGGTCTGTGCACCAGGCATAGTGGTTGGTCTGTGCACCAGGCATAGTGGTTGGTCTGTGCACCAGGCATAGTGGTAGGGCTCATACAGTCAAACCTCTATTTTAACCCATTAATAGCCAAGAATTTTTGTGTGTTAAATCCTACAAACTTGTGAATTTCTGTTGCAAAAGCAACCCAAGAAACTAATATTCTAGAGAAAAAGAAAAATTCAATTTGTTTCTGTGTTTTTTCATGCGCGCGTTTGAAGCGTGCATGGCTATGAGAGGGGGCGGGTTTTTCTCATAGTGATGCAATAAAATCAGAGAGAGAGAGAGAGATGGGTTGCTAAATGATGAAGTAAAACATGCTGTGAATTGCTGGTGCCACATGATTGTTTGAGTTAACAGGTAACCCAAACCAGCCAGTATGTGTATAACCCAGAGCAGCTGGTATTTTTTTGGACTTCTCGCATGTTTTCCTTCCCCACCGCAACAGTCATACAGTAAAATAACTGGGGCCATTCATAGCCATGCACGCTGACAGCGCGCAGTTGGGCAGCTTACTTTAGCAAAGAAAAGTTACCTAGGATTTTTAGAATTCGCAAAAACGGTGAAAGACGTATAATTGTAAGCATGTTTATCTAAAACTGTGCAGTTTGTTTTGTGATAAATGCGTTGGAGAAAATATTACACTCACCTCGATCTGGGATCGGTTCCTGAAGCCATTTTTTCACTTCACACAACAAAACTTGTTGGCATGCGCTCGAATCAAACACCGGATGTAAAAATCAGGATGGATAAGGTAGCTAACTCATTTTTCAAGAGATTCAGACCAATATAATTTATTGTTTCCCTTCCTCTGCTTCTGTAGCTTTGGGAGTGCATGGCTATTAATGGGTTAAGACCTATTAAAAGTCAGGAAGGTCTTATAAACGGAGGTTGGTTTTATACATAAATTATAGTAAGATACATTACATCCGTGCCAACAAAATCATTCTTAAATGAGGTTTTGTAACGGCGGGTCTTATAATGCAGGTTTGACTGCATAGGTTGGCTGGTTTGGACATTATCATTTACAAGTATGTCAGCGACTGTTCATTTTTTTAGATCAGTTGTAAATCTGTTGAGAAAATGTGCGGTGGTGTGTGTGTGTAGAGTTGTCTGTGTCAGTCTGTTTCCCACCAGGGCAGCCAGCAGTGGAGAGGACAGCTGTTATTGTCTGTTTCCCACTAGGACTGCCAGCAGCGGAGAGGACAGCTGTTATTGTCTGTGTTAGTCTGTTTCCCACTAGGACTGCCAGCAGCGGAGAGGACAGCTGTTATTGTCTGTGTTAGTCCGTTTCCCACCAGGACTGCCAGCAGCGGAGAGGACAGCTGTTATTGTCTGTTTCCCACTAGGACTGCCAGCAGCGGAGAGGACAGCTGTTATTGTCTGTGTTAGTCTGTGCTGTTATTGTCTGTCAGTTTGTTTCCCACTAGGACTGCCAGCAGCAGAGGGGGCGTTTACATCCATGATTAGAGCCGTCATATGATCGCTGAATCAGCGAGTCACAACGCGAAAGCTAGTGAATGCGGCAGTTGTAAAGGACTTTGATTAGAGCACTGCGCACACTCTCTCTCTGATTCCAATTTCTCTCATTAAAAATAAATATGTTCACCCTTCTTCCTCCCAAATTAGTGCAAATCAGAAAATTTAAGTTGTGCTCGTGTGGACTGCGAGGGACATGTCTCATCCAAAGCCGAAAGGGCATAAGAATTTAAATAATTTCCAAAGCACTACTGAACTTTGTTGGAAGTTGTAATTCTATTTCTATGTTGTGATGGTGTAATATGGCTGTGTGCATAAAAATATTCACAACTCCAGTTTCTTCAAGGTAAAAAAACAACTTTTTTTTTTGTCGTCACAGAATGGTATAATTTACTTCATGGAATACTAGTTTCATTTTGAGGTAGACAGGTCTGCAATACCGTTCTGGATACTGAACTTTTGGTCGAATCCATTATCCAACACCTTCAACTCGATCACTCGCACAGTTTTCAATAATCTTGCATAGAATATTTAACATTCAGCTCGATCACTCATTTTTCAATAATCTTGCATAGAATATTTAACATTCAGCTCTATCACTCGCGCACAGTTTTCAATAATCTTGCATAGAATATTTATTTCTTTGAATCATGGGTCATGTCCATACATCACCAGCACAAAAACGGGGTAAAGCATAACACACAACGCATGAAATTAAAAATCCCAACACGCAACAAGCAACGGAGGACAAAAGTAACCAGCAAAAACACGAGGTAAAAAGTGCGTAAAATATGTCTGGGAATGGGACATGTACATTTTTACATTATTACTGTTGCGTAGCAACCCAAATATAACTTGAATTCCTGACTGTCCCTTGATAACGGAAACAAATTGCAGTTATGTCACATAACAAAAAGCACAAAATCTGATCAATAAACCAAGTCTGCTGAACAACATTTTCAACGCATCTGCTGAAAAACAATATTTTCAACGCAAGGATATTTACAGTGAAGAAAAGGCGATCTTTCTAGAACATGTCCATATGTGTGTTTATATTGTAAACTTAAAGAGCCTGCACGTCACATGTCAAAATCACGGTTTTCACGTGTTTTCCCTCTTATAGCTTGTAAGGAATCTTAAGAAATCTTCCTAGCGTAAGAGGGAATGTGACACGTGACATGCACAGGTTAGTGTCAAAATCACGGGTTTCACATGTTTTCCCTCTTATAGCTGTTAAGAAATCTTGGTTTGACTCCCATACAAATGCCCCCAAATTGTAAACGAAACATCATTTTAAAGAGCATCAGTGTGTGGTGTGTCTTAAGAACTTCCCCAAAGCATTGGGGCCACAGGTTCACTGGGTAACACTAAATCACTCCATGTTATCTTGGTGTATTAGGGTCAGGGGCAAAGATTATACGGAGACTAACAGCTTGGTTTTTTAATTAATGTGATCCAACTTCAACAGGCTTATTTCTGAGTAAACACTGGTTGGCTTCTGTACCTAAGATTTAAACAATTTGTGAAGGTGTTTTAAACAACCTACTGTAGTACATCTTGCTCACTGCATAGTCAGCATTGTCAAAGTTGAAAAAAGGTACTTTGTGAAGGTGTTTTAAACAACCTACATCTTGCTCACTGCACAGTCAGCATTGTTACCTACGAGTTAAACAATTTGTGAAGGTGTTTTAAACAACCTACTGTAGTACATCTTGCTCACTGCACAGTCAGCATTGTCAAAGTTGAAAAAAGGTACTTTGTGAAGGTGTTTTAAACAACCTACATCTTGCTCACTGCACAGTCAGCATTGTTACCTACGAGTTAAACAATTTGTGAAGGTGTTTTAAACAACCTACTGTAGTACTAGTACATCTTGCTCACTGCACAGTCAGCATTGTCAAAGTTGAAAAAAGGTACTTTGTGAAGGTGTTTTAAACAACCTACATCTTGCTCACTGCACAGTCAGCATTGTTACCTACGAGTTAAACAATTTGTGAAGGTGTTTTAAACAACCTACTGTAGTACATCTTGCTCACTGCACAGTCAGCATTGTCAAAGTTGAAAAAAGGTACTTTGTGAAGGTGTTTTAAACAACCTACATCTTGCTCACTGCACAGTCAGCATTGTTACCTACGAGTTAAACAATTTGTGAAGGTGTTTTAAACAACCTACTGTAGTACATCTTGCTCACTGCACAGTCAGCATTGTCAAAGTTGAAAAAAGGTACTTGACGGCCATAACATCAATGCAGCAACTTGTCCTGTCCTTTGCCACTTCACTCACACTCCTCTCCTTCAAAACAACTTGTCCTGTCCTTTGCCACTTCACTCACACTCCTCTCCTTCAAAACAACTTGTCCTGTCCTTTGCCACTTCACTCACACTCCTCTCCTTCAAAACAACTTGTCCTGTCCTTTGCCACTTCACTCGCACTCCTCCAAAACAACTTGTCCTGTCCTTTGCTACTTCACTCACACTCCTCTCCTTCAAAACAACTTGTCCTGTCCTTTGCCACTTCACTCACACTCCTCTCCTTCAAAACAACTTGTCCTGTCCTTTGCCACTTCACTCACACTCCTCTCCTTCAAAACAACTTGTCCTGTCCTTTGCCACTTCACTCACACTCCTCTCCTTCAAAACAACTTGTCCTGCCCTTTGCCACTTCACTCACACTCCTCTCCTTCAAAACAACTTGTCCTGTCCTTTGCCACTTCACTCGCACTCCTCCAAAACAACTTGTCCTGTCCTTTGCCACTTCACTCGCACTCCTCCAAAACAACTTGTCCTGTCCTTTGCCACTTCACTCGCACTCCTTCAAAACAACTTGTCCTGTCCTTTGCCACTTCACTCACACTCCTCTCCTTCAAAACAACTTGTCCTGTCCTTTGCCACTTCACTCACACTCCTCTCCTTCAAAACAACTTGTCCTGTCCTTTGCCACTTCACTCACTCCTCTCCTTCAAAACAACTTGTCCTGTCCTTTGCCACTTCACTCACACTCCTCTCCTTCAAAACAACTTGTCCTGTCCTTTGCCACTTCACTCACACTCCTCTCCTCAACTCAACTCGGTCAACCGTATTACTTTCTCCTTCCCTTTATACACAATCGCAGCATTACAAACGTGAAACAAAATAAACAAGAAAAAAGCAACACAATAAACAGACACAAGTTAGCATTACAAACGTGAAACAAAATAAACAATGAAAAGCAACGCAAAAAACACAAGTTCCAAAAAATTAACCCATTAATGCCCATGCACTGGGAGGGACGGTCAGGTGCATCACTGGCCTGCAGAAAAGTAATGATACAAATTGAAATGTTTTATCATTTACACATGTTCTGGAGTCAATGCTGAACCCACTGCGAGGCGTTTGGCTAACCCCATGTGTTGCATTGACTGCACTATGATCTTTGTTTTGGTAATCACATTTTATGTGGATATGATTTGGTGGGACAGGGTGACACTGCAGTCTTTCAGCTTGTCTGAGACTAACCCTAATCCCATGAGTTATATTGTGCAATATGTTCTTTCTGTTGGTGCTCACATTTTATGTGGATATGGTTTGGTGGGACAGGGTGGCCTGAGAGTCCGAAACGCTTATTTTTCGATAATTTCGTCATATATTCCTCTTTGGGCAAAACTTGGTGGTGTTGATATCGTTGCTAGACACAACTATTCAGATACAATTGTATTTAGGAGTGCTGAGTGATAATTATTGCTCAACTGCCAAAATAGTCTGATGGTTTTGGTAATTCTGGCCTTGTGGAGCAATGCAGCGGTGGAATGGATTCATGTTATTGTTGAATACAATAGGACCACACCCTGCAATAAGTTGAATCATTTGGTCTTGTGAGATGGTGGAATGGATTCACATTATTGTTGCAACACCCTGCAATAAGTTGAGTCATTTGGTCTTGTGAGATGGTGCTAGCAACAGAGAAATTATCAGTGTCAAGCAGGTCAGTTTATTGAATGTGTCCAGAGCAATAATCAAAATGTTGGTTTTGCTGAACAAGCTCAATTCAGCTGTAAGAAATGCTAATGGCTTGTCTTTGCCAACATCCCAGCCATGTATAACAGGTTACGTGGTTGCTACTGTACAGGAACGATGAAGTGCTAATGGCTTGTCTTTGCCAACACCCCAGCCATGTATAACAGGTTACGTGGTTGCTACTGTACAGGAACGATGAAGTGCTAATGGCTTGTCTTTGCCGACACCCCAGCCATGTATAACAGGTTACGTGGTTGCTACTGTACAGGAACGATGAAGTGCTAATGGCTTGTCTTTGCCAACACCCCAGCCATGTATAACAGGTTACGTGGTTACTACTGTACAGGAACGATGAAGTGCTAATGGCTTGTCTTTGCCAACATCCCAGCCATGTATAACAGGTTGCGTGGTTGCTACTGTACAGGAACGATGAAGTGCTAATGGCTTGTCTTTGCCAACACCCCAGTCCCAGCCATGTATAACAGGTTACGTGGTTACTACTGTACAGGAACGATGAAGTGCTAATGGCTTGTCTTTGCCAACACCCCAGCCATGTATAACAGGTTACGTGGTTGCTACTGTACAGGAACGATATCTGCTTCTAACAGGAGCCATTGGATTTCCATTATGAGGTTGGATCTCAGGTGTCAGGATATGCAGCTCAGGTCTACCCGTGGCATGACGCCAGTCTGCCAAGTTTGAGAGATCTCCACTGCTCTGTGAACTGGGTGCCAAGTTTGAGAGAATGGTGCCACGTTTGAGAGATCCCTACTGCTGTGAACTGGGTGCCAAGTTTGAGAGATCTCCACTGCCCCCTACTGCTGTGAACTGGGTGCCAAGTTTGAGAGATCACCACTGCCCCCTACTGCTGTGAACTGGGTGCCAAGTTTCAGAGATCTCCACTGCCCCCTACTGCTGTGAACTGGGTGGCAAGTTTGAGAGATCTCCACTGCCCCCTACTGCTGTGAACTGGGTGCCAAGTTTGAGAGATCTCCTCCACTGCCCCCTACTGCTGTGAACTGGGTGCCAAGTTTCAGAGATCTCCAATGCCCCCTACTGCTGTGAACTGGGTGCCAAGTTTCAGAGATCTCCACTGCCCCCTACTGCTGTGAACTGGGTGCCAAGTTTCAGAGATCTCCACTGCCCCCTACTGCTGTGAACTGGGTGCCAAGTTTCAGAGATCTCCACTGCCCCCTACTGCTGTGAACTGGGTGGCAAGGTTCAGAGATCTCCACTGCCCCCTACTGCTGTGAACTGGGTGCCAGCTGCCATAATTATGGTTTGGGCAGGACAGCTCCTTTCTCAAGTACACTGAAGAGGCCAGCTCTCTACCATAGCAATTTGAAGACAATAAGTTGCAAGTCTATTAGCAACTTAATTGTTTCAATCGCATTTCATGAAGCCACAGAGGAGAATCGAGTTTCATTTTTGCAAACTTGATTGTGGGAAACTGGTTGACTATCTGAACACAGGTCACATTTACATTAAAAGGTTTTGTGCATTTGGCACAAGTCTTACACTCCCGAAACCTGTTTATCAGTATTTTTGACTGTCAGTTTGTGTATCAAAAAATGAAATAATTTTTATTAAAAATGTCATGGACACAATTCTAATACTATAAAACATTTCTATTGGGCCATTTCGGCACTATTGTATTGGACAGAGCAGTCCTCTTCAGTGCCCATTTCATCCTGAAAGGGTGCGGTCAAAGGAACTGTTCATGTCCCCTCTCATCCCATGCACTCCTGGAGGGTGCCGATAACTATCTTTATACATTCTTTTTTCTTTCTTTTTTTAAACACGCTGTTTCCCATCTATTTCTAGTTCTTGGGCATTAATGGGTTAAAAGAAAAAGAAACAAGACGCGAGATCTGGTAAAGAACACTTGACTTGAAATAAGCAGAGCATACAGTGAATGGGCCATAGTGACCTAGAACATGGACAGAAATAAGCAGAGCATACAGTGAATGGGCCATAGTGACCTAGAACAGGGACAGAAATAAGCAGAGCATACAGTGAATGGGCCATAGTGACCTAGAACGTGGACAGAAATAAGCAGAGCATACAGTGAATGGGCCATAGTGACCTAGAACGTGGACAGAAATAAGCAGAGCATACAGTGAATGGGCCAGTGACCTAGAACATGGACAGAAAAAAGCAGAGCATACAGTGAATGGGCCAGTGACCTAGAACATGGACAGAAAAAAACGGCATACAGTGAATGGGCCATAGTGACCTAGAACATGGACAGAAATAATGACCTAGAACGTGGACAGAAAAAAGCAGAGCATACAGTGAATGGGCCATAGTGACCTAGAATGTGGACAGAAATAAGCAGAGCATACAGTGAATGGGCCATAGTGACCTAGAACATGGACAGAAATAAGCAGAGCATACAGTGAATGGGCCATAGTGACCTAGAACATGGACAGAAATAATGACCTAGAACGTGGACAGAAAAAAGCAGAGCATACAGTGAATGGGCCACAGTGACCTAGAATGTGGACAGAAATAAGCAGAGCATACAGTGAATGGGCCAGTGACCTAGAACAGGGACAGAAAAAAGCAGAGCATACAGTGAATGGGCCACAGTGACCTAGAATGTGGACAGAAATAAGCAGAGCATACAGTGAATGGGCCAGTGACCTAGAACATGGACAGAAAAAAGCAGAGCATACAGTGAATGGGCCATAGTGACCTAGAACATGGACAGAAAAAAGCAGAGCAAAAATGCTAAAACTAAATGAGACAAATAAAAAGCAAGGAAATGTACAAAGTCGTTAGAGACCAAATAATTAATATGCATAAATGTGGGATGAATTGTCAAGCTGTATTTTCATATTCTCAAGCTCATGGAAAAATAAATGCAGAAAAATGGATTTTATCTTTCTTCTCAGTGTGATCCTGTAATGAAACTCCCCACACTACAATCCTTCCATTTGTAATTAGTCAAAGAGCAATGCTGTAGTTTTCAACTGTACATCAACACTTGAATACTAGAGAAATCAGGAAGCAAAAGATAACTGTGTGTGCATGCATGCATATTGTTATTTTGCTAATTACAGTAAATTCCGTCAACTGTCCTCCAGGTGATTTAACATTAGACTTGCACCACACTACAAGGTTTTCTACTTTCAGGATTCCAGATGAGGTGAATAATGACAACATAATAATCACATCAGCACATGGTGAATAATGACAACATAATAATCACATCAGCACATGGTGAATAATGACAACATAATAATCACATCAGCACATGGTGAATCACCAGCAGCAATGTCGCTTGTCCACTTCATCCTATGTACAAACTGAATCCAAATTTTTATATCAACAAATGAAAGAAAAAGAAGTTGAACCTGCTTGAGATCATTGACTATCAAAATTATCAAAGCCACAAAACAGGACCAAAATTGAACTTCGAGTGTACTTTGTATTGGTGCAATATTTTCGTTTTTGAAAAATTCATTTTTATTCAGCAGTCCTTTGGTGCAAAAGTGAAAACTTGGTGAACAGAACGTGGAAAAAGGTGATGACGTTACACCAAATTAGGATGACCAAACTAAAGGTAGCGTGTCATGTATGGTGCAAGCCAAACAGTAAAGGTCAATGCCAATTAGGATGACCAAACTAAAGGTAGCGTGTCATGTATGGTGCAAGCCAAACAGTAAAGGTCAATGCCAATTAGGATGACCAAACTAAAGGTAGCGTGTCATGTATGGTGCAAGGCCAAGCCAAACAGTAAAGGTCAATGCCAATTAGGATGACCAAACTAAAGGTAGTTTGTCATACGGTGCAAGGCCAAGCCAAACAGTAAAGGTCAATGCCAATTCACAAGTTCATAATTAAACGCCATTTCAGGCTGGATCTTCATTCTGACTTAGATGCCATGCAATATTCAAATGTTCATGGTTATGTCCTGAAGGATTTAAAACCCTCAAATCAACTTGCCCATTAAATATTTCACCACGTAAGTCAAACTTGGGGAAAATAAGTACATGTAATTATAGATGTCCAAATTAAACTGCACGAAGCTCCTATGGAAACAAATTGATGCCAAGCTAAACTGCACTAACCTCCTATGGAAACAAAAGTCAGTTGATGCCAAGCTAAACTGCACTAACCTCCTATGGAAACAAATTGATGCCAAGCTAAACTGCACTAACCTCCTATGGAAACAAAAGTCAGTTGATGCCAAGCTAAACTGCACGAAGTTCCTATGGAAACAAAAGTCAGTTGATGCCAAGCTAAACTGCACGAAGTTCCTATGGAAACAAAAGTCAGTTGATGCCAAGCTAAACTGCACTAAGCTCCTATGGAAACAAAAGTCAGCTGATGCCAAATTAAACTACACTAAGCTCCTATGGAAACAAAAGTCAGCTGATGCCAAGCTAAACTGCACTAACCTCCTATGGAAACAAATTGATGCCAAGCTAAACTGCACGAAGCTCCTATGGAAACAAAAGTCAGTTGATGCCAAGCTAAACTGCACGAAGTTCCTATGGAAACAAAAGTCAGTTGATGCCAAGCTATACTGCACTAAGCTCCTATGGAAACAAAAGTCAGTTGATGCCAAGCTAAACTGCACTAAGCTCCTATGGAAACAAAAGTCAGCTGATGCCAAATTAAACTACACTAAGCTCCTATGGAAACAAAAGTCAGTTGATGCCAAATTAAACTGCACTAAGCTCCTATGGAAACAAAAGTCAGTTCATGCCAAATTAAACTGCACGAAGCTCCTATGGAAACTCAGTTGATGCCAAATTAAACTGCACTAAGCTCCTATGGAAACAAAAGTCAGTTAATGCCAAATTAAACCACTAAGCTCCTATGGAAACAAAAGTCAGTTGATGCCAAGCTAAACTGCACTAAGCTCCTACGGAAACAAGTCAGAAGCCAGCTGATGCCAAGTTAAACTGCACTAAGCTCCTATGGAAACAAAAGTCAGAAGCCAGTTGATGCCAAGTTAAACTGCACTAAGCTCCTATGGAAACAAAAGTCAGAAGCCAGTTGATGCCAAGTTAAACTGCACTAAGCTCCTATGGAAACAAAAGTCAGAAGCCAGTTGATGGCAAGTTCTAAGTGGTGCAGTTTTAGGACATGGTGCATGTTCATTGGACGCCATGACAAAGAGAAAATCACTCTCAGGGGAAAGAATAAGACATCAAGACGAGTGCTACACTCTCAGGGGAAAGAATAAAACATCAAGTCGAGTGCTACACTCTCAGGGGAAAGAATAGGACATTAAGCCTTCAAGACGAGTGCTACACTCTCAGGACATCAAGACGAGTGCTACACTCTCAGGGGAAAGAATAAGACATCAAGACGAGTGCCACACTCTCAGGGGAAAGAATAAGACATCAAGACGAGTGCCACACTCTCAGGGGAAAGAATAAGACATCAAGTCGAGTGCTACACTCTCAGGGGAAAGAATAAGACATCAAGAGTGCTACACTCTCAGGGGAAAGAATAGGACATTAAGCCTTCAAGTCGAGTGCTACACTCTCAGGGGAAATAATAAGACATCAAGAGTGCTACACTCTCAGGGGAAAGAATAGGACATTAAGATGAGTGCCACACTCTCAGGGGAAAGAATAAGACATCAAGACGAGTGCCACACTCTCAGGGGAAAGAATAAGACATCAAGACGAGTGCCACACTCTCAGGGGAAATAATAAGACATCAAGACGAGTGCCACACTCTCAGGGGAAAGAATAAGACATCAAGAGTGCTACACTCTCAGGGGAAAGAATAGGACATGAAGCCTTCAAGACGAATGCTACAAGCTGAAATACCATGACAAAGTGAAAATCACTCTCAGGGGAAAGAATAGGATATTAAGCCTTCAAGACGAGTGCAACAGCTTAAATATAGCGGCTAGCATTAAGTGCAACTCTGAATTCTTTGCACAAGCAAAAAAACGGTTCAATCCTTTTTATCATTTAACCTACTAACATTTCAAAATCTTACTTAAATGTTGGTTGCAAGCACTACATGTAATCGTTCTATCTAGTGACAAATACAATCCAGCAACCAATTTTCCGTTGTTTGGGTTGTTTTTCCTACCCTATGTGATCCTGTAAGCTGGGTTTGCTTCTTTTAAAATACCAAAGTACTTTCAAAATACCTAAGCATTTTGCAACAAACCGCAATAAACAAGCTTGCTGGTTTCCATCTAAAACAGACAGTAATCCAATACACATAGAATCACTTGTCTGTCAAAGACATTAAACTCAGCAATTGTCAAACAAAAAACTTGAATCAAATTTTGTTTACACATCTTCATCCTCAACCAAAACATTTGCTTCTCAGGTTGAGGACAAATCTGCATAAACAACTTCTCACAACTTTTAACATTATCATTCTTTGTTCTACTTTTTTGTAAACAATCTGCACTGCGCCAAACGTGTGGCTTAGGACAAATTGAACAGAATCCCAATGTCATCTAGGAATGTCGATAAGACATCTTACAGTTACACTCTCCCCATGAATATGTTCAACTTGTAACTACAAATCAACAGCATTATGCCAAGAAATGCATTCGATTAGCCTAAATAAAGGACACATGTCTACTGTGTTATGTGTTCTTGCTTGAAACGTGAATAACTTTATGTAATGCAAGCATTAAAGAAAAAAACAAAACAAAGAAAAACTGTGCAGAATCGAACTGGATCACATAAACTGAGTTTACTGGTCACAAACATGCATAAATCTGAACGCGATCAAGCCGATGGCTTATTATTTTGCAACAACAAAAAGCATGCCATCGTTCGCTTGTGTTTCCTCTGCTTCTATCAAGTCTCGTTTTGAGACGAAGGAGCTGTGACATTTAAGACAAAATAACATAGCGAATGTTCACCTGACCTACAATATCCAAGTGACCCCTTAACAATCTAGCTTTGTTGCACTTTTCAGTTGTTATAATTTTTTCTTGGCAACCCCAAGCCAGTAATGATGTTTTCCTAAGGCAGTGATGTCCTGAAGGGGCTCACACTGACCTAAAGAATAAACTGTTTGAACTTCAGTTTGCAAGCTACAGTGATGTCCTGAAGGGGCTCACACTGACCTAAATAATAAACTGTTTTAACTTCAGTTTGCAAGCTACAGTGATGTCCTGAAGGGGCTCACACTGACCTAAAGAATAAACTGTTTTAACTTCAGTTTGCAAGCTACAGTGATGTCCTGAAGGGGCTCACACTGACCTAAATAATAAACTGTTTTAACTTCAGTTTGCAAGCTACAGTGATGTCCTGAAGGGGCTCACACTGACCTAAATAATAAACTGTTTGAACTTCAGTTTGCAAGCTACAGTGATGTCCTGAAGGGGCTCACACTGACCTAAATAATAAACTGTTTGAACTTCAGTTTGCAAGCTACAGTGATGTCCTGAAGGGGCTCACACTGACCTAAATAATAAACTGTTTGAACTTCAGTTTGCAAGCTACAGTGATGTCCTGAAGGGGCTCACACTGACCTAAAGAATAAACTGTTTTAACTTCAGTTTGCAAGCTACAGTGATGTCCTGAAGGGGCCAACACTGACCTAAATAATAAACTGTTTTAACTTCAGTTTGCAAGCTACAGTGATGTCCTGAAGGGGCTCACACTGACCTAAAGAATAAACTGTTTGAACTTCAGTTTGCAAGCTACAGTGATGTCCTGAAGGGGCCAACACTGACCTAAATAATAAACTGTTTTAACTTCAGTTTGCAAGCTACAGTGATGTCCTGAAGGGGCCAACACTGACCTAAAGAATAAACTGTTTGAACTTCAGTTTGCAAGCTACTGGGTATTCAAGGAGAAAGATAATCCCACTTCAGCCATGACATATGTCCTTATTGAATGGTTTGGGTGAACTGAAATAATCAGCATTATTCTTGGCACAACAGGAACCATTTTCATCCAAACTACGTTATGATCAGTTTACAAGTTCAGGCTGAGGCAACTGGTAAGAATGATGCATCACTGTTGTCAATGCCAAAAACAAACCTCAAACAAATACAATTACACACAGACAGAAGTAAAAACATATTGCTTCGCCAGTACTGAATTGCGAGTGAAGCACAGAAAATAAATCTTCAATGAAGTGGATGGTATGATAATGCTAATTGCTATTGATGTATTATGATAATGCTATTGATGTATTATGATAATGCTATTGATGTATTATAATGCTATTGATGTATTCCCTGCACAACAGAACAGTAGGCACAGAGTGGCATTGCTGTCTTCTACAATTCCTGCTATGAACACTGAACCAGTAATGTTGCAGCATGCACACACACACACACCACCCTCTCTCACAAACGCATAACAAACACAAACACACTCTCTTACAAACACAACTCCCTCACACGCAATCGCAACTCTCTCTCACACACAATACACACACCACACCATGCACACACTCTCTCTCTAACAGACTCATAACACCACACACTCTTTCTCACAAACACACACACCAGTCTCTCTCTCTAATGCACATACACACTAGACACACACCAGTCTCTCTAATGCACATACACACTAGACACACACACACCAGTCTCTCTCTCTAATGCACATACACACTAGACACACACCAGTCTCTCTAATGCACATACACACTAGACACACACCAGTCTCTCTCTCTAATGCACATACACACTAGACACACACCAGTCTCTCTCTCTAATGCACATACACACTAGACACACACCAGTCTCTCTCTAATGCACATACACACTAGACACACACCAGTCTCTCTAATGCACATACACACTAGACACACACCAGTCTCTCTCTCTAATGCACATACACACTAGACACACACCAGTCTCTCTCTAATGCACATACACACTAGACACACACCAGTCTCTCTAATGCACATACACACTAGACACACACCAGTCTCTCTCTCTAATGCACATACACACTAGACACACACCAGTCTCTCTCTAATGCACATACACACTAGACACACACCAGTCTCTCTCTAATGCACATACACACTAGACACACACCAGTCTCTCTCTAATACTAGACACACACCAGTCTCTCTCTCTAATGCACATACACACTAGACACACACCAGTCTCTCTCTCTAATGCACATACACACTAGACACACACCAGTCTCTCTCTAATACTACACACACCAGTCTCTCTCTCTAATGCACATACACACTAGAGAGACGCACACATTGATTCACTAGCTGCTTGATGAGCACAAGGCAGAAGGGTTAGGGTTGTTTTCAAGGCAGAAGAAACAGGTCCAGCAGGGTTTGTACCGAGTCTTTAAAGTCTGGAAAAGTCTTGGAAAATGGAAAAATGGTTTCCAGGCCTGGAAAAGCATGGAATTATCAACTTTGGTTGCCTGAGTCTGGAAAAGTCTTGAATTTTTCAGTCTGGCACAGTTCACAGCGACAGGCAATTTGTTTTCTCACTGAAGACAAAGAGAATATCACTTCGATTTTACACGATAATAACAACGCTACCACGGCACGCATACTTGACGAGTGAGCGCCATGGTTACTAGCAGACAAAATTTTCTTTCTTGGCCGGCGAAGTGACATCCCTTGTACGCAATACGCATGATCCGGAAGTTGATTTTCTTTTCTCTTGTTGGAAGCGCGGTCATTTGCTTCGCTAAAGTGCGTGTTTAGCCAAACGTGGCTGGAACATAGGCCTAGCGAGTTCAAGGATTGGATAGCCCCATCATCTGATGGGTCGAAGTACAAAGCGCGGTGCTTACTATGCGCAAAGGACTTTGGATGTTCGGAACATGGGTGTGGGGGCACTGAAATGCCATGCTGAAGGCAAGAAGCACCAGCAGCTGGAGAAAGCGGCAAAACAGAGCAAGTCGGCCCCGGCAAAAGTTAGTTGTTTGTTGGTTTTGTTTGTGTTTTTTTTAGTTCGGCCCTGGCAATGACAATGCATGACTTTTATAGGCCACAGACATCATCTGAGAGGTGAGGGCATCTGGTTTATAGGCCACAGACATCATCTGAGAGGTGAGTGCATCTGGTTTATAGGCCACAGACATCTGAGAGGTGAGGGCATCTGGCCTCTATGGTATGGGAAAGTTGCAAAAATGGTCTGGAAAAAGTATGGATTTTTATTTCCACCTAGCAGGGTAGACAGCTGCCAAACTGCAGTGTGTGAAGTGAACACAGCTTGTTCTACCTAGCAGGGTAGACAGCTGACAAACTGCAGTGTGTGAGGTGAACACAACTTGTTCTACCTAGCAGGGTAGACAGCTGCCAAACTGCAGTGTGTGAAGTGAACACAACTTGTTCTACCTAGCAGGGTAGACAGCTGACAAACTGCAGTGTGTGAGGTGAACACAACTTGTTCTACCTAGCCAGGTAGACAGCTGACAAACTGCAGTGTGTGAGGTGAACACAACTTGTTCTACCTAGCAGGGTAGACAGCTGACAAACTGCAGTGTGTGAGGTGAACACAGCTTGTTCTACCTAGCAGGGTAGACAGCTGACATGCAGTGGGGGACCTTTTATTGTCATTCGTTTTCAAACCGTCGAAACTTGTTCAGTGGGGGACCTTTTATTGTCATTCGTTTTCAAACCGTCAAGTGATATCAAAACTTGTTCAACAGGGAAGTGGGGGACCTTTTATTGTCATTCGTTTTCAAACCGTCAAGTGACGTTAAAACTTGTTCAGTGCTCTCTCTGTCTGTCCGTCTCTCTCTCCCTCAATTCAATCAAGTGTCCCATGAAACATTCTTTCCTTTGCCGCCTCTCTCGCCTCTCTCTGTCTGTCTCTCTCTGTCTGTGTCTCTCTCTCCTTTCTCTCTATCTCCCTCTAATACAATCAAGTGGTCCCATGAAACATTCTTTAAGCTACATCATCCTACAAAGCATACCTTAACTCATACAAGCAACAGAAGAAACGCACACATACAAAACAAAACATGGCTACCAGTGTGGATAATCTAAAGCAAGAGCAAAACATGATGATGATGCAACAGCCAACATCAATAACAATCTGACATTGTGACGTGAACATCACACACTGCTGCTGAAGAACAAAACATGATGATGATGCAACAGCCCACATCAATAACAATCTGACATTGTGACGTGAACATCACACACTGCTGCTGAAGAACAAAACATGATGATGATGCAACAGCCAACATCAATAACAATCTGACATTGTGACGTGAACATCACACACTGCTGCTGAAGAACAAAAATGATGATGATGCAACAGCCCACATCAATAACAATCTGACATTGTGACGTGAACATCACACACTGCTGCTGAAGAAGGAGGAAAACAAAGAACAACAGAGACAACAACCAGTTTCACAGACCTGGACACAGGAGATCAGGGCAAAACAGACAACCAGTTCACAGACCTGGACACAGAGACCAGGGAACAGGACAACCAGTTTCACAGACCTGCGACACAGGAGACAGGGAAACAGAACAACCAGTTTCACAGACATGGACACAGAGACCAGGGAACAGACAACCAGTTTCACAGACTGACACAGGGTAGGACCAGGAAACAGGACAACAAAAACCAGTTCACAGGGGACTGGAACAGAGATCAGGGAACAACAAACAATTCACAAGGACTGGGGGACACAGAGATCAGGGAACAAGACAAAAAACCCAATTTTCCACAGGACATGGGGGGACACAGAATCAGGGAACAAGAACAAACAATTTTCACAGACTGGGACACAAGAGATCAGGGAAAACAGACAAACCAATTTTCACAGACCTGGACAACCAGAGAAAAACCAGACAAACAGTTTCACAGACCTGGGGACACAGAGGACCAGTGAACAAGCAACCAATTTTACCGGGACCTGGACACAGAGGAACCAGGGGAACAGGACAACCCAATTTCACAGGGACCTGGGACACAGAGGAACAGGACAACAATTTCACAGACATGGGACACAGAGAACAAGACAACCAATTTCACAGACCTGGACACAAGAAACAGGACAACCAATTTCACAGACTGTACAACAGAATCAGGAACAGCAACCAGTTTCAACCCGACCTGGGACCACGATCAGGAAAAGAACAAAACAATTTCACAGGACCGGACACAGAGGACCAGGGAACAGACAACCAGTTCACAGACTGACACAGAGATCAGGAACAGACAACAGTTCCACAGGACTGGACACATGAGGGACCAGGGAACAAGACAAAACCAATTTCCACAAGACCGGACACAGGATCAGGAACAGGACAACCAATTTCACAGACCAGGAAAACAGACAAACCAATTCACAAGACTGGGCACAGATGGCGACCAGGGAACAGACAACCAAATTCACAGGGACCTGGACACAGGACAGGAAAACAGAAAAACCAATTACAAGACTGGGACCAAAGAGAACCAGACAAACAATTTCACAGGACCTGGACACAGGGGACCAGGAAACAGACAACCAATTTCACCAGACCTGGACAACAGAGATCAGGTGAAAAAGGGACAACCAATTTCACAGACCAGGGAAAAACAGACAACCAATTCACAGACCTGGGACCACAGAGATCAGTGAACAGACAAACCAGTTTTCACAGGGGACCTGGACACAAGAGGATCAGGGAACAGACAAACCATTCCAGACCCTGGACACAGAGGGAAACAGGGAACAGACAACCAATTTCACAGACCTGGAAACCAGAGGATCAGGGAACAGGACAAAAACATTTCACAGACCTGGGGCCACAGAGGGAGCAGGAACAGACAACAATTCACAGAACCTGGACACAGAGATCAAGGGAACCAGACAAACCCAATTTCACATGACCTGGACAACAGAGATCCAGGGAACAGACAACCAAATTTCACAGACATGGGACACGAGGAAAACAGACCAAACCAATTTCAACCAGGACATTGGACACAGAGGACAGGGAACACAGACAAACCAATTTCAGAGACCTGGTACACAGAGATAGGGAAAACAAGAACAAACCATTTCACAGACTGGACCACAGAGATAAGGAACAGGAACAACCCAATTTCCACAGACATGACACAGGAACCAGGGAACAGGACAAACCAATTCACAGGGACCTGGACACAGAGATCAGGGGAAACAGCAAAACCAATTTTCACAGACCTGGACCAACAGAGGGGGGACCAGGGACAGACAAAACCAATTTCAACAGAACCTGGGACCCAGGGAGATCAGGAAAACAAAGGGAAAACCAATTTCAACAGGGAACCTGGGACACAGAGGATCAGGGAAAAACAGGGGACAAGGTTCCCGAAGACATATGTAGACATAAATTCATAAAAATTTATCACTGTGTGAGCTCCACTCTATTTCCACAAAATCTGAAAGGCTGCATTGAAATCTAAAAGATGCTCACAAGCCCCGTCGTCCCCACAATACCAAAATAGGCGGCACAGACCGTAGGATAACACAACAAAAGGATCCTAGGTATTAACGCATATGTGTGGATGCTACAAGCCCCAGCCACAGCCCGTAGGATAACACAAAAAAACAAAAGAATCCCTCGTATGTAACGCATTGTGTTTGATTGCTACAAGCCCAGCACAGCCCGTTAGGATAACCAACAAACAAAAAGATCCTAGTATAACGCATTGTGTGATGCTACAAGCCCCAGCACAGCCAGTAGGAGAACCAACAAACAAAAGAATCCATTAGTATAACGACATTGTGTGATGCTTACAAAGGGCCCCAGGCACAGCCCGTCGGATAAAACACAAAAAACAAAAGGATCCCTAGTATAACGCATTGTGTGATGCTACAAGCCCAGCACAAGCACGTAGGATAACAACAAAAACAAAAGATCCATGTATTAACGCATTGTGGTGGATGCTACAAAGCCCAGCACAGCCGTAGGATAACACCAACAAAGACCCCTGTATAAAGCTACCCAAACGCCCCGTTCGTAGCCCACAACACAAATGGCGGCACAGGGCCCGTAGGATAAAACCGCAAACAAAAAGACCCCTGGATTAAAACGCAACTTGTTTCTGTAAAAATAGTAACCTTCAAAAATTCAAACACAACACGAAAAAGGAATAAAAGAGGGATTTAAAAATAAAATAATAAAAAAAGCTGTTAATCTGAACCGATTCTTGTCTTTTGACAGGAAACCCAACTCGTGGAAAAAGGGTTTGAATTCCTTTTCCCAAATTCATGCGTCCATTTTGTGGTATCTTCCTTCTTGGTTTCTTGAAATAAAATTTACCGGTGTCCATCAAACTTGAAAAAATCGGACCAGAACAAAAATGCGAGAATAAGAAAATAGTAAATTTCTTTAAAAATCATACCAATGGAGCAATCAAATAGCCTTTTCGTGAGAGCCCGACTAATCCTAACTGGTAAAAAAAACTGTCTTAAAACCCAAGTTTTCACAGCAGTTTGAGGTTCATACTATTTTAATATATAAGTTAATGACAACACTATCTACCTTGTTTCAAATTGTGTACTCATCACAAGCCTGAAACGTTCGTAGAGTAAAACAAAATATTGAAGAGAATGGAGATTTACAAATGTGGATGGGGATCTCCACAGGAAACAGACAGATATGACCTCTGTAAAAACTACTTGGAAAGACATCATATAAGGTGGACATTAACCACCAACTAAACTGACAGTGTGAGTAAAACAACTGTTAATATGGTATTTAGGAATTAGATTTACTGTTCATCATCAATAAGGATATACTAACATTATACATTGTTTTACCATTACAAGAATAATGTTTTATAATTTGTGTTAAACAATTTAAAGGATCCGATTACTGTTGCATCATCAGTAATGATTACTTACTAACATTTAACATTGTTTTACCATTACAAGAATTAAATGTTTTATTATTGTGGTTAACATTTAAAGCAAAAAAGTATTTGGTAGTATGAGCACAATACAAAAAAAGTGATAATTTTTCAGGGCCTAATACAGAGATAAATGGTTTATGAATCCAACAACAAACCATGAGATGATGCTGTAATATGGTCAAAGGTTTGTCAAGGTTTAGGGTTACATTTGTTTTAACGCAGGATTATACGCTGAACAACTGCAGAAAATGTTGTTGTTTTTCCCCCCCCAAAAATGGAAAAAAAAACTTGCCATTGCAGGCTTACATTGGGTTAGAGAAACAACAATGTTTCCTTCAACTGTTTTAACGCAGACTTACGCTGCATAACAACCTGCAGATTAAACTGTTGTGGCAAAATGAAGCGTGCCATTTGGCAGGCTTTACATTGGTTAGAGAAAACAATGTTCCTTCAATGTTTTACGCAGATTACCTGAACAAAAAACTGCAGATAAATGTTGTTGTCAAATGAAACGTCAATTGCAGGCTTAAATTGGTTAGAGAAAACCATGGTTTTCCTTCCATGCGGGAAACTCATTTTACTTCGATACTGTTTATGCTGAAGCAGTTTATACTGATTAAAAAACAACAAAATTGCCCATAAAAAACTGGTTTGACTGATATGGACACAATTACTTAATTTCCTTAATCTGGAACAGTAAATGATGAGAAAAATCTCATCAAAATCATTGTATCAAAACAAATAAAAACATTAACATAACCCGCTCCCAGGTTGTTAAACTTTGTGCGTGGAAACGGTCGTGAACGCTCGAACAAAAAAATCGATCGGAAACGTTCTAGGAACGTTCAGGAACGGAATGGTTTCACGTGGCCGTTTGGGCGCTTCCATTTTGTTTCTATCTACATGCCAGTCCACGTTGAGCGCATAGCCTCGCTTTCGCTATAGTCTTTTCTTATTTACACTTCCGTTCTGTGCTTGCATGGGCTTCTAGGCCGGATTGGTTTGGAAAAGATATGAATTTTTGAAAATTAGTGACAACTTCCGGCATTTTCGCGATTTTTCAATATGGATGACGAAGTTATGGCGTCCATGGAGAGAAAAGCGAGGAATAGTCCTATTTTTGTGGAAAGGATGGGAATTATGAGATCGCGAAAGTGATGATAAGGAGTGTATTCTGAACTATTTCGGCAGCGGAGCTTGGTTGTTCGACGTTTTTTTGGGGGGGCAATTTTTGAAGTCATGTTACTGGAAAATCGGGCAGTTTTCCGACTTTTTAACATTCATGGATGATGAGTCGTTATTCCTTTTTCAGTCGTCTAGGCTTCACAGTCTGCAAAAGTAGGGCTGTGAATTGGACTAAGTGAATGCCGTTTGCGAATACACTTTGGCATTTTGATTTTTTTTTGTGGAAGCCATGCATCACCTAAAAAACATCTTGAAAATTCATTTTGCAAAAATCAGGACAGCAATCTCGAAACAATTCAAAACAAAAAAAACCCCACCAAATCTGGTAGGGTTACTATTTTAGTTTATTACTTTTTCTGGACAGCCTACCACCCTTTTGTACGGAGGTGACGGTCCCTCTGGTTTAGGATTTTCAGAGGTGATTGAGAGCACAGAGAGTCAGGCAACACAGAGGGTTAAAACGGCTCTTTTCCTCGTCTCAACACTTTCTCACATGCAAAGACACAGCTTTACATACACTACTATGTCAGAATAAAAGCAAATAATAAGCATTATATACAGGCAGACTATAATAAACACACTGACCTTAATGTATGCCACCGCACAGAGGTCAAACACCAAAGCTGCTTTTACAAGGCATTTGTTCCCGCTTTGGTTGACAAATAAAAACCCTTGAACCCAAATCTTCCAGAATGGTGTTGTTTTTATTAAACACAAAAGAAAATCCAATGAGTGCAGAAGCTGGAATACTCATAGCAGTGAAAATAAGAAGGCAAAACACAAACCAAAGGGACTGTCTCAAACGATGGCAAGTGTGCTCCCACCAAACGGCTGAATAACCATAGCAGGGGAAATAGAAGGCACACACAACCAAGGACTGTCTCCAAACGATGGCCGTTGCTTCCCACAAGCTGGAATCCATAGCAGTGAAATAAGAAAGGCAAAACCACCTAGGGGGACGTATCAACGATGCAGTGTGCTTTCCCCAAGCTGGAATAAACCATAGCAGTGAAATGAAGAAGCCAACACAAAAAACATAGGACGTCTCCAAACGCTTTTTTTTTTTTTGTGGCAGTGTGCTTCCCCACAAAGCTGGATTACCATAGCGTGAAATAGGAAGGCAACACAAAACCATTGGACTGTCTCCAACGGATGGCAGTGTGCTTCCCCAACCCCCCCGCTGGATACCTTGCAGTGAAATAAGAAGCAACAAAACCAAGGGACTGTCTCCAAACGATTGGCAGGTGCTTCACCACAAGCTGGAATAACCATAGCAGTGAAATAAGGAGGGGCAACACAACAAAGGGGGACTGTCATCCAAAACGGGATGGCAGTGGTGGCTTCCCCACAAAGCTGGAAATACCCTAAGCAGTGAATAAGAAGCAAAAACACAAAACCAAGACTGTCTCCATAACGATGCAGTGGGCTTCCCCCACAAGCTGGAATACCATAGCAGTGAACTAAGGAAGGCAAAACCACAACCTAGACGGTTCTCCAAACGATGCAGTTGTGCTTCCCCAACAAGCTGGAATACCACAGAAGTGAAATAAGAAAACTTATAAGAACCAAGGGCATACACAAAACAAAACCTCTTTTTTATACAACTTATTGCCACAGTGTTACAGCTAATTTCAATATTATTACTAAGCTATAGCTGCCCACCCCTCAAAACCCTTGGATAAAACCTTTTATATTGGAAACAAAAAAGTCTGGCGCTGTATAAAGGCATGTATTAATTTATTCATATAATATCTTACCTAATCTACCCTTACAGGGCCTACTTTACTACTAAAAAACCCAACTTTCTCGCAACCCCTACAGGGTCCCCACAAGCTAAACTGTTGGACATTGGCCCCCCAACCCCTTACAGGGCCCACACAGCTAGCTGCTGACATAACGCTAGCTAACAAACCTCATCACAAAACTTAAGCACTGAGTGTTTCTAAGGGGCAAGCGCTGCCAGTTCCTACAGAAAAACTCCTCCAGACTAGATGCTTTATATAGGCAACCCCTACCAGCGCCCCACACAGCTAGCTGCTGACATAGGGGCACCCCTTTACGGGCCCCCACAGCTAGCTGGCTGCCATAGGCAACCCTACCGGGCCCCCACCACAGCTAGCTGCTGACATAGGCCACCCCTACAGGGCCCCCAACAGCTAGCTGCTGACAAAAACCCTCTCACAACTAAGAACCGAGTGTTCACAAGGCCCCACCCCCCCCCCATGCGCCAGTTCATTTCAGAAATACTCCCAGAACTAGCGCGCAGTTCACTGCATTCCACGTCTTACTCGGGGCTTTGGGGGTCCCATGGCGGCAAAACCACCGCCGCTGTTCACAAAAAAACGGGGTAAGCCACCACCGCCAAAACCGCCACCCTATGCACCTGTTGGACTTCCGACCCCCCGGACTGGTTTGTCGTTTGTTGGACGTGCGACGAAACAGGTCTGCCAGGGGACACCTTTTCTTCTTCTGCCCAATAAAACAAAGACAGAAGGTTGAAGAGAAGGGGCCCAGAAAAAGGGAAATTGGCAAACGTCACAGTCAAGGAAAAGTAAGCAGTGGAGGACATGTGTGCCAGTCTTGCACATAATCACAAAAAGTATAGTTTACAGGGACAGGCAGGTTGATAGAAAAAGGGTCCAGAAAAACGGGGAACTGGGAAAACGTTCACAGTCAAAGGGAAAAGTAGCAGTTGAGGACCATGTTGTTGGACAGGTCTTGCACATACATACACACCAGGGGACTACAGTTACAGGACGGAAGGTTGATAGAAAGGTCCAGACAAAAAAGGGGGAACTGGGAACGTCAGTCAAGGAAAAGTAAAGCAGTGAGGACACACCAGTTCTTGCACCATTAAAAATTACACAAAGGACTACAGTTTACTATAAGATTTACAACAAATATAAATGAAAGAAACAAATAAGAGCATGGCCAAATTGGCAAAAGTAATACAAAACACTGTAAAGTGGAATCTTGAAAGAAATCCCGATCTTCTGAAAACCTCCTGAAACTGGAAGTACACAAAAACACCATTAGTGTACGTGTTGATGGCATTCCTGTAGGCCCTATTATGAGTGTATGTATGGCATGGTGTGTGTGTAGTGTATGTGTGTGCGCGTGTGGTTTGTTGGTGTGTGTTGTTTATGTGTGTATGTTGTGTGAATAATATATGCTGTTAATTCATGCTTTGAATTGGGTGACCAATGCATTACATGTATTAGGCCTATTATAAGTAGAGTAGTAGTAATAGTAGTACATATAGCAGTAGTAGTAATCGTCACAGCATGTTGTTGTTGGCTGATTGTTATTGTGTAATTTTTACTGCCAAAACGATTTGACAGGTATTGGTTGTCTGCTCATGTATTGGATTTTTGTTCATGTTTTTATTCCATTTTCAATTGTGTGTAAAGCGCCACCACAGCCTAACATTAGTGGGGATGGGCGCTATATAATTTCCTCATTATCATTATTATTGTTATTAAGGGTCATGCAACAGGCCTGAAGAGAAACCCACCATAAAGAGAAAGCATTCCAAACAAACAACCACATTCCCGTGTGTGGGAAAAGGTAGCAACCTTAGATAACAGAGGGAACCAGTCTGAAAGAGAAAACACCATAAAGAAAAAGCATTCCAAAACCACATTCCCGTGTGTTGGGATAACACAGGACAGGTCTCACCTGAAGACAGATCAGGACATGGGGGTGCTCTGGGTTTGACCCCCTGGACCCCTGCATAGTCAATGGAGGAGGGGAGGGGAGGGGATGAGGGGGAGGGGTTCGAGGAGGAGTCTCCGGTCTCTGAGGTTGACCTTTGCCCTATTGGATGAGGGCCCCAAAGTACCCGTGGTTACTGCATAGCTGTCCACTTTCTGCCTCACTGAGGGGACAAAACAACCTGAAACCCAGTGGTGATATCATCATTGTCAGCCAGCATGTTGATGATAAATAACAATGAGTGACCCGTGCCCTCTGGATGAGGGCCCCAAAGTTAACGTGGTTACTGCATAGCTGTCACTTTCTGCCTCATGAGGACAAACTGAAAAACAGTGGGTCGGATATCATCATTTTCAGACAGCATGTTGATGATTAAATAACAATGAGTTGACCCTTGCCCTCTAGGATGAGGGCCCCAAAGTTACGTGGTCACTGAATAGCGTTCACTTCTCGCAGCAACACTTAGGACAAACACCTGAAACAGTGGGGGATATCATCATGGTCAGACAGGAGTGACGATAAATAAACAATAATGTGAGACTAGACCAAAAAAGGACTGTCAATCTAAAGCTAAAACACTGTCGTGCATGAGCTACAAAAAAACCACTGGGCGCGACCAGCAGGAAAACAATGAAATCACAGGGGACCATCCAAACATTGGAAAGTTCTATGAGAAAAAAATGGGCTGGGGGGGATGGGTCCGAAGGATAGCTAGAAAAAGGGAGAAATTTTGAGTACGTTGAGGAAAGTATGTAAAACGGGAAGGAAGCAATACAACATCATGGTCCCACAATGAGCCAGCCAGTATAGGGAAAAGGGACCAGGGGCCATTCCTGTCAGGGGACTCTGTCCCCAGGGATATGAACTAAAAGGACAAAATAATGGTGGGACAATCAGCAGTCATTCCAATCAATAATCAACATCATGTTTATTGGCCCCTTCATAAACAAGAAGAAACTTTCATAGGTGTAAACATATACACAGTTTTTCCCGGTAATGCTTGTATGGGGAAAACCATGATTTGTGGGTCTGTTACGGCGGCCATATAATAGGTTTACAATACGGTAAAAAAAAAACTGATTTATAAGGGGGCAGACAGAAATCAGAAGCGGATGTATGGGACTTCCTCCCAGGGATAATGAAACTAAAAGACATAAGGGTGACAATCAGCGGCATGAAACACGGCGGACCTTTCTGCAGGGATGTATGAACTCCTTCCCAGGATATGGAAAACTAAAGACATAAGGTGACAATCAGCAGCATGAGCACGGGACCTTCCTGTCAGGGATTGTATGACTCTTCCGGAATATGAATTAAAGACATAAGGTGACAATCAGCAGTCATGGCACGGGACTTCCTTGGGGTCAGGGATGTATTGACTCCTTCCACAGGAATGAATTAAAGACATTGTCCAGAGTCAGTTGGCTCAGCGTTTCTGTTCCAAATGGTCCAAACAAATACAATAATAGATAGGGCAACAAGAAGGGGACCTTATACAAAAAGCGCTATCAAAGAAGTTCCCCACAGTAGTGGATAAACAAAAGTCAGTAAGGCAAATAAAAAACCTTTGAGTTACGAGGAAATAAAATAAAAAACCACCATACAAGCCTGTGAGCAACAAAGGGTTGAGATTATTCCATGTGCATTTGTGAAGGCAATTTAAACATTTTTATAAAACCTATACGTTTTTTTGGTTGCTTATTGTGTGAATGATGATAAAAAAGGAGGAAATACTATAAACATGTTTACCAGTTTCTGTTAGATGTAGCCTTTAAATGGAAGTGAAAAGATGGATTAATCTGTGCTTTACCACATTGCAAACAAAGGGAGCACAAGGGGCATGTCAAAGTTTGCTAACTCAATACATAATTTTGAAAATAAAAAACACCAATTTGGTGATGGTTTGAAAAGTACCAGAGTCCATATTTTTGGAAGCATTTTGCATTTTTAGCGAATTGATCATTTCGGGGTCAGTTTAAACAAACAAACCTTTTTAGTTCAAACAACCATGAAGGCAGTAAAAGATTTACGTAGTCCACTTCGGGGACATAACGATGGGAATTAATCTATTCAGAAAAAATGTGTCGTTGCTGAAAGGTATGTCGAACGTGCAACGGAACATTTCAGAAAAAAACCAAAAATCGGGGCACGCTCGGGTCACCCAACCTGTTTAAAATGGCTAGGCTGAAGATCCCCGGATGTACGAAGTACCAACTATTTGTGATGAAAAAAATGGCGGGGCGGTGCGAGAGGGTAAGTTTCTTGTATGTTGTTTGACTTTAATCAATGAGAAAACGTGACAAACGACATATCGTAAAGGGACCGGGACAAGCGTTAAGACGTGAAAACATAACCGAAAGATATAATTCTTTTTGGTGATTTTTTATGAAACCGAAAGCAGCGGCGCAAAAACGGAAGTAGTGCGGCACGATTGTTTTGCTGTTCAGCATCGTTGAAATTCACTATCGGCATTTTCAGGGTATGTCCGAATTTAACGGACCAACTGAAATTGGAAGTGAGTCCAAAGTGACGACCAACAGCAAAAAAAAGTTCTCCTATCGAAGTAATATGCCGCAAAAATGATCTTTAAAAAAATAAAGCAAATGCTGCCTTGAGCATTGCCATGTTCCATTGTGACTGTTCCTTTACAAAGTTAGCTTCGGCTTTCCGTCGGATTAGTATTTTGTCTCACATTTAGATTGCTGGTGTATGTCCATTCCTGTGGAGTGACAACCAACGCAGAAATGTGTACTCCAAGTTCAAATTTGGATCTGGTGTATCATTTCTGTTGAGTTAATTGAAGAAGTGAAGGCAAATAAAAAAATAAGCAAGGAAAATTAGGGACATTTTCCTTATTTTGGTGGATGACTTTGTAAGTGAAAAGGGGGAAAAAAGTGAATTGCAACTGTGGTTGTCGCAATAGACATAACTTAATTACATCATACATTTTCTATGTATATTATCAAAATTAATGAATGAATTTCAAATGGGATAGCAATCATGAATAAATATAGTCTGAATGTTATTATGTTCTTACATTACCATTTGTGCCAGTTAATGGTTAAATTAGTAGTCCAGTTGTGCAAACCAAACAGTCGCAATCAATTGGCAAAACAACTTGCAAAAAATCACAAACAGGTCGCTGCTCAAGTTGATCTTTTAAAGGTTATTTCTTCCAGACAGCTAAAGGAATCAAACTTATTAGCAGCACATTCGCAGCAGTTCAAATTAATTCTAAAAAAAAACTGGCCTCTTTGGTCAAATTTCTCAACGGACCTTTTGTCCACGATCATACACATACAAAACACCTGCACCACAACAGAAGGGTTGGAACATGAGGTGATGTTGAGCAGCAAGGATATGATGGGGGACACAACAGACCGACAGACAGAACAAGACAGGACCGAGCAGAACATATCTGATGACAGACAGGACCGCGCAGAAATTGATCTGATGGACAGTAACAGGACAGACAGCGACCGAGCAAGAATGATCTGATGAGAGACAGACAAGACAGAGCGGAAGCAGAAATGATCTGATGAGAGGACAGACAGACAGGACGAGCAGAATGGATCGAGAGACCAAACAGGAACAGACAGACCGAGCAGAAATGATCTGAGAGGTGACACAGACAGACGACAGTCAACCGCACCAGGATTTAACAAGGAGGGTTGAACACGAGGTGGACGTTGAGCAGAAAAAAATGACTGACCAAGGGGCTGGGGGTAGGCAAGCCATCCGGGGACAGCAGGCCCAGTTCAAGGCAGGAGGTTTTGGTTACAGGGGGAGTTGTGCACCATGCCCTCCAAGAGGATGAAACCACCGCAGACAGAAAACGGACCTGGACCCAAACAACAAAAAGTTCAGTGCACAGCTGTTTCAGTCCGTTGAAGAACAGGCAGTGCCAGCTGTCAGTCCATGAAGAAACAAAGGTCAGTGGCACAACTGTCAGTTCCATTGAAGAAACAGACAGGGGCCACAGCTGGTCAGTCCGTTGAAAGGAAAAGTCCAGTGGCCACAGCTGTCAGGTTTCCGTTGAAGGAACAGTCACAGATGCACAGCTGTCAGTCCGTTTGAAAGAAACAAGCTTGTCAGTCTGTTGAAGAAACAAAGTTTGAACAGTGCACAGCTGGTCACGGTCCATCTGAAGAACAAAGTCAGTGGCCACAGGCTGTCAGGTCCGTTGAAGAACAAAGACAGTTGCACAGCTGTCAGTACGGGTGAAGAAACAAAAAGGGGGGGACAGTCGCACAGCTGGCAGTCCGTTGTAAGAAACAAAGTACAGTGAACCAGCTGTCAGTCCATTGAAGAAACAAACCAAAGTCAGTGCAAGGCTGTTCAGTCGTGAAGAAAACAAAGTCAGTGCACAGCTGTCAAGTCCGTTGAAGAAACCAACAAAGGTCAGTGCAAGGCTGTTCAGTCAGTTGAAGAACAAAAGTCAGGCACAGCTGGTCAAGTCCGGGGAAGAAAACAACAAAGGTCAGTGAAACAAGCTGTTCAGGCCGTGAAGAACAAAACAAAGTCAGTGCACAGCTGTCAGTCCGTGAAGAACAAAGACAAGTGCACAAGCTGTCAGGTCCGTTGAAGAAACAAGACAGTGCACAGGCTGGTCCAGTCATTGAAGGCAAGCTGTCAGGTCTGTTGGAAGAACAAAGATGCTAAGTCTGGGGAGTCTAATGTTTTATGAATTGTTCTGGTGTAATTATATCAACAAACCATTGCATCACTCCTTAGTAGGCTTGGTTTTGTAACGTCGGTCCTTTTAGGCCTGTTTCTTTTGTACTCTTCTGGCAAGAGGTGCTGACTGGTCGTCAGTGCGGGCCTGCATCTGGGAACCAGTATCAACAGCTTCCCTTGATCAGCCTGCTGGATCATCGCTGTGAAGAAGTCTTCTCTTCTATCCTGTGGAGGGCAGCGTGAAATCAAAACATTTCGCCTTCCTTTTCTGCTAGGTCCCTCCTCTGTTGTTGCTCTACCTTGCAATTAGGGGCTGGTGGAGTCGTCGGTCTCCTGCTCTTCTGCTGTCCCTCTTCTAGTGTACCTCCCAACTTTTGTGGTACAGGGAAAAAGGCAGGGGAGGTCAAGATTTCTTCTTCTGCCCCTCTCCAGTTCTACGTTCAACTGCTGCAGGGAGAGGGCAGGGGAGGCAAGTCAACGTTTCCGTTCTGCCCCTTCACGTCTACTGGTCTTCTGCTTCAGAGTAGGGGGGGCACGGGCGGAAATTCTACCTTTCTACATTCTTCCTTCTACATTGTTCCTTCAACATTCAGCCTTCTACTCCCACCTTCTACCATCGCGTCAACTGTCATTGTCTTCAACTGTGGTCTTCAATTGTCATTGTCTTCAACGTCGTCTTCCTGTGTGTCAACATTTATGAATTCTATCAGTGTGCTTTGTGTAATCATTCAATTCAGCAAAGCCCCCCAATTCTACAACAGTTCTTTCTAAGCCACTTCTTTAATGAAAGAGAGAGAGAAGAGAGAGAGAGAGAAGAGATGAGAGAGAGAGAGAGAGAGAGAGAGAGAGAGATAAGGAGAAGAGGAGAGAGGACAGAAGAGGTCGAGACAGAGAAATAAGAGAGGAGACAGAGAAGAAAGCAAAACACTTGAAACAGTTGAAAAATGTATTGTCATGAGCCAAATTGGGCCTTATGACAAGGGGTGGGGTGGGGGGGGGGGCATGGGTGTCAAAAAAAAAAAAAAAAAAAAAAAAAAAAAAAAAAAAAAAAAAAACACAAAAAAAAATTAGGTAACACTGAAGTAACCAATGTTGTGTTCATCCTTAAATGTTTAAAACAAAGGAAAGAAAGAAGAAAAAAAAAATAATACAATGAAAAATCAAAAAATATTCAAAAACAAAGATCAATTCTTCTATGCACACAGTATGCATACATTATTGCATAATAACACAAATTATGGATACATGAGCACACACTTTGCTCTTCATACAGAAGAGAGGAGAGGAGAGAGAGAGAGAGGAGTAGAGAGGAGAGAGAGAGAGAGAGAGAGAATAGCTTAATGCATCATGTCGACTTGCCCCTGGACTTAGTTAAACCCTCAGTGACTAAAGTTTACATACATTAAGTTAATAATTGACCAACCTACTTTCAACAAAGAAAAAATCCTTTATCTAAAATCGCGGGAATACAGTCCAAATTGATCTCAGGATCTTAAAACAGCGACTTACATTCCCAACTGATCTCAGGGATCTTAAAACAGCGAATTACAGCCATTGAACTTTTTCTCAGTATCTTAAAAACAGCGGTAATTTACAGTCCAACTGAACTTTCTCGGGATCATTAAAACAAGCGAAGATACAGTCCAAACTGAACTTTTTCAGGGATCTTAAAACAGCCAAATTACAGTCCATGAACCTTTCTCAGGGATCTTAACAAACAGCGAATTCAGCCAAATTGATCTCAGGGGGAATCTTAAAAACAGAGGAAATTACAGTTCCAATGAACTTTCTCAGGGATCTTAAACAGCGAATTACCAGTCCAATTGAACTTTCTCAGGGATCTAAAACAGCGGGAATACAGTCCAATTGATCTCAGGGGATCTTAAAAAAAGCGAAATTACAGTCAATTTGAACTTTTCTCGGGGATCTTTAAAACAGCGAATTACAGTCCAATTGGATCTCAGGACTTAAAAACAGCGAATTACCAGTCCATTGAAAACTTTCTCAGGGATCTTAAAACAGGCGAATTTAAGCCCCAAATTTGAAACTTTCTCAGGGATCTTAAAAACAGCGAATTTACAGCCCAACTGAACTTTCTCAGGGAAGGAAAACAGGGCAAATAAGCCAAAACCAACACTATGGACAATGAACAACTGACTTCACCTTTCAGAGCGTTACATTTATTACTGCAAAACAACTAAGAGGGAGTGAACAAGCTTGGCTAAATGTGATACCACTGAAAATAGGATAAGATGTATAGGATCTAGAAGATTCTAAGGGTTGAACTTGGGTAGGCCACTGAATATACCAATATGGGAAAACAAATACGACTCTTAACACATGACAACACGTAATTCAGATACACTTGCTGAATTTAAAAAACCAGAAGAAGAAAAGCTTACCGTTACACAACAATCCAGGCACAGCAGTTCACTGAAAACTTGTGGGTCAAAACATACAGCGGAAAAAACAGATTAGCACAAGGCCCTAAAAAAAAATCACCATAGTCGTTGATGATCCATTCTCTGTCTCGTCTTGGAAAAACATATTTTTTGGAATTAGGTCCCGTCTGTCTTGGTTTTCCTCCTTTACCTATTCTGTCGTTTCAATCCAAGTTATGGTCAATGGTTGATCAGTTCTGAACAAGGTTAGGCTTATTTGTTGAGTCCCCCAGGGGGGTCTGTTGCTTGGGTCCTGTATGGGTTTAACTGTGTATAACGTCACCTCTTGACAATTATCATCGGGCAGCACCACATGAAAACATAACTTTCTATGCAGATGGGGACTCACAACTCCAAAAAAACAGTACAACCCTGAAGATCCTAGACTAAATTCTTCTGCCTCTGTCTCCACTGTCTGTCTGTCTGCCTCTGTCTCACTGTCTGTCTGGTCTCACTGTTTTTCGTCTCACTGTCTGTATTTCTGCCTGTCTCACTGTCTGTCTTTACTGCCTGGTCTTCATGTCTAGTCTTCTGTCTTTGCCCTGTCTCACTTCTGCTGTCCGTCTTTGACTCTCTGTTTCTGTCTCCAACTGTCTGTCTCTGAACTCTTTGTTTCTGCCTCTTTGTCTGTCTTCTGCCTCCTGTGTTTCTGGTCTCTTTTGTCTGTCTCTTCTGGCCTCCTTGTTTTGTATCACTGGTCTTTTCTAGCCTCTTGGGGGGGTTTGTCTCAACTGCTCTTGCCTCTTGTTTGTCTCACTGTCTTTCTGCCTCTTGTTTTGTCTCACTGGCTTGTCTGCCTCTTTGTTTGTCTCACTGTTTTCTTTGCCTCTTGTTTTGTTCTCTTTGTTCTGTCTTATGCTCTTTGTTCTGTCTCTTTGTCTGTCTTTCTGCCTCTTGTTTCTGTCCTTTGTATGGGTCTTCTGCCTCTGTGTTCTGGGTCTCCACTGTCTTTCTGCCTCTTGTTTTCTGTCTCACTGTCTTTCTGCCTCTTGTCTGTCTCACTGTCTTTCTGCCTCTTTGTCTGTCTCCCACTGTCTTTCTGCCTCTTGGTTTCTGTCTCACTGTTCTGTCTTCTGCCTCTTTGTTGCTGTCTCTTTGTCTGTCTTTTTCTTGGCCTCTTGTTCTGTCTTTCTGCCCTTTGTTCTGTCGCCTTGTCTGTCTTTCTGTCTCACTGTCTGTCTTTCTGCCTCTTTGTTTACTGTACTCTTTGTCTGTCTTGTTCTTTGTCTCTTTAGTTTCTGCTTCTCTTTGTCTGTCTATTATGCCTCTTTGGTTTCTGTCTCACTGTCTTTTCTGCCTCTTTGTTTCTGTCTCACTGTTTTCTGCCTCTTTGTTTTCTGTCTCACTGTCTTTCTGCCTCTTGTTTGAGTTCTCACTGTCTCTGCTCTTGTTTCTGTGTCCAACTGTTCTTTGCCTCTTGTCTGTCTCACTGTCTTTCTGCCTCTTTGTTTCTGTCCTCCACCTGTCTTTCCTGCCTCTTTGTCTGTCCTTTCCTGCCTCTTTGTCTTTGTTCACTGTCTTTCTGCCTCTGTTTCTGCCCTCTTTGCTGTCTTTCTGGCCTCTTTGTCTTGTCTCCACGTCTTTCTGCCTCTGTTTTGTCCACTGTTTCTGGCCTCTTTGTTTTGTCTCACGTCTTCTGCCTTCCGTTCTTGCCTCTTTGTCCTTTCTTGCCTTCTTTGTCTGTCTTCACTGTCTTCTGCCTATTGGTCTGTCTCACGGTCTTTCTGCCTCTTTGTTTCTATGGCCTCTTTGTCTGTACTTTCTGCCTCTTGTTTTTGTCTCACTGTCAGTTTCACCTGTCTTTCTGGGGTATCACTGGCTTTCTTGCCTCTTTGTTTTGTTCTTCACTGTCTTTTCTGCCTCTTGTTCTGTCTCAACTGTCTTTCCGCCTTCTTTGTCTGGTCTCCAGTCTTTCTGCCTGTATTTACTGCTTTTCTGCCGTCGTATGCTCTTGTTTTGTTCACATGTTTACTGCCTCTGTTTTGGTGCACGTCGTTCTGCCTCTTTGTTTTTGTCTCACTGTCCTTTCTGCCTGTTCATGTCTTTTTTCTGCCTCCTGTTCTGTTCTCACTGTCTTCTGGGTCTTTCGCCTCTTTGTTTTGTATAACTGTTTGCCTGCTCTTGTTTTGTCTCACTGTCCTTTCTGGCCTCTTTGTTTCTTGTCTCACTGTCTTCTGCCTCTTTTGTTTTTCTCACTTGTCTTCTGCCTCCTTTGTTTTGTCTCCTGTCTTTCTGCCTGTCTCACACTGTCGTTCGCATCTGTTTCTGTTCAATGTCTTTCTGTTCTTTCTGCCTCTTTTGTTTTGTCTCACTGTTCTTATGGCCTCTTTGTTTTTGGTTTCTCCCTGTCTTTCATTGGGCCTCTGTGTCTGTCCTCACTGTCTTCTGCCTCTTTGTTTGTCTTCACGTCTTTCGCCTCTTGCTGTCTTTCTGCTCTTGTTTCTGTCTCACGTCTTTCTGCCTCTTTGTTTTGTCTCACTGGTCGTTCTGCCTCTTTGTTTCTGTCTCCACTGTCTTTCTGCCTCTTTGTCTGTTCACTGTCTTCTGCCTCTTTGTTTTGTCTCACGGTTCTTTCTGGCCTCTTGTTGTTTCGGTCTCACTGGTCTTTCGGCTCTTTGTTCTTGTCTCCACTTGTCTTTCTGCCTCCTTAGTTTACTGTCTCACTGGGTCTTGTCTGTTCTTTCGTATCACTGTGGTTTTGTCTGTCTTTCTGCCTCTTTGTTTTCGGTCTCACTGTCCTTTGTCTGTCTATATTATGCTGTCTTCTGTCTGTCTGCGCTCTCTCTCTCTTATGTCGCTGTGCTGTAGTGACAAAGTTATTGAGCATTAAACGTTGTCAAGTGGTCTCTCTATGTCTGTTTTTGTGACTTTATTTTCTCTCACTCTCTGGACTGTCATGTGTGAATATGTCTCTCTATGTCGTGTGTGTGGGGTTATTTTCTACTCACCTCTCTGACTGTCTGTGTGGACATGGTCTTCTGTGTCTTTCTCTGGGACTGTCTATGGACATGTCTCTCTGTGTCTTTCTCTGTGACTGTCTGTGTGGAACATGTCTCTCTGTGTCTTTCTCTATGGGCTGTCTGCTATATGTCTTGCATATTTGTCTGTATGTGTTTTGTCTGTCTGTCTTTCTGTCTCGGTCCTCTCTCTCAGTGAGCCCAAAAACAAAAAGAGTGTGTGTTGGTGGTGTGTGTGTGTGTGTGTGTGTGGTGGTGTGTGTGGTTGTGTGTGGTGGTGGGGTGTGTGCGGTCAAGTCAAGGTCAAGTCAACATAATATTTATTAAGGTTTAAAAAGGGGAATACAGCTAACCAAGCTTTTTTCATCCTGCCCTCATAAAAAAAAAAATACCACATCAATCAAAAATTCAATGAACTTAAACATATTTACAAGGAAACACAAAAACAGAAAAACATTATGATCAGTATAATGGAAAGGAAAAAAACAACAACCAAACAAAAGAAACCAACAGAAGAGAGAGACGGGAATAAAGGGAGAAGAGAGAGGGAAGAAAGCTGGGGGCGGAAAACACTCAAATACACACATGCGCGCGGTGTGCGCATATGACACCACACCAACCCAACATCGCTCACTCACACTCACACGCTCAATCACACCACACACCCCACACATACACCAACCCACACAACCCACACACACACCCACACAACCACACAACACAGCTCCCCACCTGGCACACCACCCAATTGAAAAACAAACAACAAAAAACAGAGAAAGGAAGAGAGAAGGAAGAAAGAAGATTTCCAGACATAAGACAATCAATTGCATATATACTCTCAATAATGCAGATTACAATTATCAAACCAGGTGCTTCATAAGCCCGCGTTTTTTACAAAGCTGGTTAGTATGGACATGAATTTCAAGAATGATGGCCAAGGTGTTCCATGTGTTCCCCAGAGTCTGTCAAGCTGGATTTGAACAGATCGTTATGGGGGTTAGAAATTGAAAGCTATGGTATGCGATTTCATTTTTAATGGTAAAAGGAAACTTAGTATTTTATTTGGGGGTCCTGTCCGTTACGATAGTTGTACATACATAGGCATTTGTTTAGAAACGTCTTTCTTTAAAAACGGTAAAGGATGTTTAGTTGTTATAGTCAATTATGGTCAAACTAGTAGACTGAATAGGGTACAAGCTTTAAAGACTCTTTTGTGTAAGCGAGTATTGTATTTAGCTTATTTCACTCGCAACTATTCAATAACGTGGATGCGTAAATTTATAAGAAGGTAAGAGTGTGCATGAAAAAAGAGTTCTTGAATGAAGGGTCTAAGAAATTTCTTTATTTTTGATAACTGTAAATCTTTTAGAGATCCGCTTACGAGTCATTAATGTGATCCACTCCACGATACGTCCTTATCAATGATAACCCCCTAAAACTGTATGGGAGGAAACTTCTTCAATATTTATCTTTGACATACAATGAGGAAAAAACACAGAGTATTTTCTTCTTTCGCTTTTGACGGTGTGGTTATATACATAAATTTGTTTTTTGTGCATTAAGGAGACATGTGGTCAATTGTCCAACTCAGTTATTAGTTAGCTTATTAACATGGTCTGCAGATTGTCTACTAATTCAAAAGGACTGGGCACTGTTTAAGATTGCAATGAAGTGTTCATCAGCAAAACATTCACAAACAAGCATTTAATGGTACAAAGGCAAGTAGTAATATTAGATGAAATAGAAGTGGGCCCCAAGGACGCATCCCTGGG
Source organism: Phymorhynchus buccinoides (assembly GCA_017654935.2). Classification (NCBI taxonomy): domain Eukaryota; kingdom Metazoa; phylum Mollusca; class Gastropoda; order Neogastropoda; family Raphitomidae; genus Phymorhynchus; species Phymorhynchus buccinoides. Next base: position 1,276,514 of record CM065692.1, read on the forward strand.
GAACACCAAAACTTTATCGGAGTAACTTTTGACCTTACAGGAATTGATTTCAACCAGCTGTGTCGATCAGAAGAAACGGACGCAATTGAAACACAAACGCACTGCTAGATATGTTGTAAATGAGTAAGTTTTTTTAATTAAACGTGAATTGGGTTGATAAAACCATTCAAAACGCTTAGTGTGTGCCCCCCCCCCAAAATCATGGAATTAAAGCACTGTAAATTCGTGTTATGGATATTTGAAAAAAGAAATCTACTACTATTTGATAAGAGCAGATGGCAGGAGATGATTTTTGTTCTAAAACCAGGACTGATTTCATTTGATTAAAATCGTAATGATTCAAATGAGGAATTGAAAATGTTTTTTGGATGTGCTTTTCAAGGGTTTAGGACAATTACTTAATAATTGAGATTAGGTCTTTAGTTAGCTGGATTTGATCGATCACCAATTTTATGTAATGGTAATAAACTTTGCCTGCTGAATTTAGATGAAACTGTTTTTTATCAATGATAAGTTATATATGTAAGTGAGCGTGTCTGCTATAGCAAATGAAGCGGTTGTCAGTATTGTCCCATCATTCTCCATCTAAATCGCACTCCCTGACTGTTTAAAATGTAAGAGTTCGAAAAGTATTTCATGACTGAAATGGGCGGGGAAGGTGAAAGGTTGAAGTAATGTTCTTTGATCGACAGAATTTTGCATAAAAAAACTGATAAATCATTTTGGGTGGATTTGTCATTTAAAAAATTATGTGTTAGGCAACGTTTTTCTTAGCTAAAATGAAGGTTAATGTCATTCAGGTGATATTTCGTTTATTGGATTGTGATTGTTGGAGTTTAGGCAATTAAAGTAAAAGTTAACTGGCTTTCCAGGACCAATTTGATTTTGTGATGAAACAAAATTAAAATTTTGAAAATATTTTGTTTGCTTGCGTTTCATCTGAGTTTACTGTGTTTGTTTGTTTGCTTTGCAATTTTTCCTTATCCTTGGACAACAGAAAACTTTCTCTGTTTATATCTTTCATGCATCAATCTTTTGTTATCCAGGTGGTTAATAGAATGTTTACTCTTTTTCTTATAAAAAAGGGGCATGTTTATCGTATACAAAATAAACACGTACGGGTCCAGTAATCAAACTGCATCATCAGGGTCCCTATTTGATAACAAACTCTAGTCCGAATTTAATAGATCACTTATAAAGTAGTTTCGTCGAAGTTAGTGAAACATCTGTAAAAAATGGCTTGTTGCCCTCGGCTGTTGGAATTTTGAACACCCTTTTTGAATTCCATGGTTTCACAAAATAGGAGCAGTGGTCGTACACAACCAGTTGTACTGAACATTGATTCAAGTATATAGATTTTGTATTTACATAAATGGGGTCAAATTAAACGTTAGCTGTTTTATCTGTTAATTACGTGTCGGAACGAATCGATACTTGTTCCAGACATATGTAGCATAAGAATGACTCCAATGGCAGTACCTGATCAATGTTTAAAATCTATGGTTGAAGTCCCCAAATACGAATTACTTCTTTGTATCAGAATTTCACTGTATAATCATAGGAATTAAAATTATCTCATACCAATAGGCAGTTTTTCAGGGACGGGTTCTATAAATGGAATCAAATAAGAGAGGTTTATGGTGCTAAAGTACACTTAAACCACTACGATTCCACATTATGATTTTCTAGAGGAGGAAGCTTTTAAGTTCAGTGAATTGGACACAGTATAGGAAGTAGCCCTGTTGATTAGGAGAGTGAGGGTCAAGTCGAATGGTATTGTAGTTTGGCATTAGTAACTCAGAATCTGGAATTAAAATCAGTTAATCTTGATTCGCATGGCAAAAATATGAAAAAATTATACCCTATTATTTGTAAAGCTTGATGTTAATTCATCAGTTTTTATGCGAGCCACTATTATAATTAAGATAACCTACTCGTAAACCCGTTTGAGAGGCCAAAACATCGAATGTAGAAAGATATTAATAAAATGGAACATCAAACAAAAAGCATTAACTCAAAGAACAAAGATCAATCAAACTAATTTAAATATTTATAAATAAACTACTGGCACTTAATTGTACCAATATGTAAGAACAGGGAAGTAGCAATTAGAAACAAGCGTAGAAAGGTCAGAATACCAAAGACCAAAAACAATAACAATGAATATTTAACAACAAAAAAAGAATATCAAACCAGTGTAAAATATGTAGTAATAAATCCCACACCTTGTAGCAGAACCGGATGCTTTGACACAGGAGAAGCAATTTGGAATTCATAAGAAAAAACCACGAACAACGACGAATGAATGATAGGTTTTACAGCAGCAAATTAAACCAAAAAAATTTAGGGAACAAAATTAGGGATGTGATCCCAAATGGTCACAAAAAGGGCACGCAGCGGGGAAAAAAAACAATCCACAATACAACCCTGATCCCAAACCAGGTAGAAAGCTTCCACAAAAATATTTGATCAAAATCTAGGGCAAGCCACACACGAATTTCAAGTATAAGTCCCGGTTTATCGAGAAAAAATAATATAGCAATTTCAACCACACAGCCACACACCACAACACATACACACAAACACACCAATATATATTATAATTATATATATAGTACACACAACCACACACCACACACACCCACCACACACAAAAAACCACACAAACACAAAACCCACTCACGCACACACACACACCACACAAACCACTCACGCCGCACGCAACCACACCGCACGCACGCAACCACACACGCACGCACGCACGGCACGCCCACACACACCACACCTACAACGCGCACGCGCGCGCGCAACGCACGCACGCCGGGCACGAACGCCACAATTCATCCGTTAAGACCAGCGAAAACACGTAAAGAAAGCATGTGCCAATGGAGGGTATCGGCACAAGCAACTTGGAAGCATCCTGACAACAATCCGTGCATTTGATCTGAATTAGAATTTGATTTAACAAATGCACGCAAAAACCATACAAAAAATACAGTATAATGTAGGCCTACAAACGATAAAGCCAATACGAATTTTATTGGACGCTATTGCCTTGTGGGATTGCGATTTAAGGGCAGCACAAAATAATAGTTTGTAAGAAAATTAAAAAAGGGTTAGTTGGTGAATGGAGAGTAGGGGTCAAAAATGGAGGTGTGGAAGGTGCTGTATTGCTTGAAAAAGAGCTTTTGCCTCTGTGACGTTATGGAGATAATGGAATTTGCAGAGTGGGGCAGACTTACAAAAAAAGAGGATGGACAGACAAAGGAAACACGAGGAAAAAAACCACATTACCCATTTCAATTAGGTGTGTGTTGCGTGCGCGCGGCGGGTGTGTGGAGGGTGTGTGGTGTGTTGTGACTGACAGACAGACAGACAGAAAAGAGATAGACAGGGGACAGGGAAAGGAGACAAAACAGACAGACAAACAGAAGAGATGGACAACAGACAGAAGATTCGGACAGACAGGGCTGAGATGAGAGACCAGAACAACACGAAGCTTTTTAGGTTGGACCATCGTTTGTGATTGTAGGCATCAAAAACAAGTGTCAGCATTACCGCCCCTTTTGATCTTTGTGCGTTCTTACTGTTTGGTTCACTACATACGCATTATTGCATACCCAGGCAGTCATGAAATAACCAGGGTTAATAAAATGGGGGAAAAAGAGGAGGGAGGTGGTAAGCAGGATTGAATGGAAAAAGTGAACCCCAGTATCTGCATGACATGTAATCCCACGAAAACGTACGAATGTAGAACAATATTGGTTACTCTTCTAACATTGGCAATTCACTAGAATGAAAACTGTATGCTGATAAAGACAAAACAAAAAAACATGTTTGGAGAGAGAGAGAGAGAGAGAGAGAGAGAGAGAGAGAGAGAGAGAGAGAGAGAGAGAGAGAGAGAGAAAGGAGAGAGAGAGGAGAGAGAGAGACGAGAGGCCGATTAATTTAACCAATGAGTGAGACTGAGAGAGGGACGGAGAGAGAGAGGAGAGCAGGAGGAGAGGAGAGAGAGAGAGAGAGAGAGAGAGAGAGAGAGGAGAGAGAGAGAGAGAGAGAGAGAGAGGAGAGAGAGAGAGAGAGCGCCACTAAAGCTCACGTGACTCACAAAGATGTCCCATTACCCAGTCGTGGTATATGGAACCTTGTCTTTTCAAATTATCCAAAAAACACCGAGCCTATGTATATGTTCACAAGGTCACTGTCTTGTCCAATTTGGAGGCCCTTGTGGACTGGATTCCTTCCGAAATGATCAAAGGGACATTTCTCAGTTGGTCATCTGGATCAAGCCGGGTCAGTTGTAAGATGAAAGTGTCTGCTCAGCAATGCTGAAACAAGTTGGAAAGGGCGTTATATACTACTTCAGCGAGGGTGAAATTCAAGATTTAGACTTTGTTTGGTAAGCGAAGGATACATTCAGAATCTCATGAATCTGGGTTGGCACGAGTTTGGTCAGTTCTTGGATGTAGCAATGATACTCACAATTACAAGTCATATCGCCTAAAATATTCTGATAGCCATGAAAATATACCCCTTTAGGTGTTTTTATGAAAAAAAATGAAAAATTCATTTTTGTCGATATATTTCATGATCTGGCAGGTAACCCCTCGATATGTTTTTTCCCCTGATTCTTACACTCTGTTCCATATCTTTGGACATGATCCAACGAAAAAATGTCACTACAAGCAACAAGTCAACACTAATTTCTACTTAAATGGCACAGCACAACTGACCACCAGGACGTCACGGGAACAGCAATAGGACTAAAATGGGACACACTACTTCTTACTTATATGGCCACACACACAACTGGCACCACAGACGTCACGACAGCAATAGGACTAAAAATGGGGGACACACTACTTTCTACGTATTTATTGGCACACCAACAAAAACTGACACCAGAGTCCACGACAGCAATAGGACTAAAATGGGAACACACTACTTTCTAATTTATTATGGCACATACAAATGACCACAGACGTCAACGACAGCCAATAGGACTAAAAATGACACACTACTTTCTTACTTATATGGCACACACAACTGGGGACCCCACAGACATACACCGACAGGCAATAGGGGACCTAAAAATGGGACCACACTTACTTTCTTAAACTTATATGCAGACCCGCCTACTTGAATTTTCCAATCAGTAGGCCCAGCCATCATTTCAGTAGATGGCAAATTTTTCCGTAGCAATCCCACAAACAACGGCAATCAATTTGTTCCCTTTCTGAGCCGAAAACGCACTGCTTATTTATGTTCGTGATTGAAAACGTGTTGACGGCAAATCGTATCTACCGCCATGATTCACAGAAAGGAAGTCCGCCTGGCAGAGGTTGCACTGCAGCGAAGGCATGGTTCGCAACCAAGCGACTTAGACGATGCAAAAGACACTCCTCCCGTGTAAGCTATTTTTAAAAAACTTGTGTGCAAGGCTGATGTTTTTTCTGAGAACAAGGATGGTGTGCAAGCTGATTTTTCGTTTTCTGGTTTGGGGTCGTTTTTATTAGTTTTGAAAAAACATCTCCCGAATCACTACTGCTGCTGGGAGTCCGCCATTTTTTTCAGAGAAAAGTAATAAGAAAAGCATGCGCCAGTCACTGTTGATAAAAAACGGACAGTGACTAGGTTATCGCGCGTGACACGGCGTCTGCTCTTAGACAAAAACCGGACAAAACCGTGAACGGCATAAGCAAAAAATAAATGCGGCGAAAATTGTTTTTTTTCCGTAGCAACGTTAAGGTTGCGTAAGCTCCGTTAGCAAAGGCTTTTTTAAACTTTTTCGTAGCTTGCTACGGCCAAAATCGTAGCAGTAGGAGTCTGTATATGGGCACACCACACTGGACCACAAACAGACGTCCACCTACAGCAATAGGGACTAAAATGGGACCCATACTTTCTTACTTGATGGCACACACAAATGAACCACAGGACGTCACGAACAGTATAGGGACTAAAATGGGACACACTACTTCTTAATTATAAATGGACACACACACTGGACCCACAGACGTTCACAGACAGTAATAGGACCAAATGGGACACACTACTTTGTTACTTATATGCCACATACAAACTGACACCAAGACATACCGACCAGGCCAATAGGACTAAAATGGGACACATACTTTCTTACTTAAATGCCACACACAAAACTGACCACAGACGTCACCTCCCAAGCCAATAGACTAAAATGGGGACACACTAACTTTCCTTACTAAATGGCACACCCAAAAACTGACCACAGACGTCACCGACGATAGGATAAAAAATGGGACACACTGCTTTCTTACTTATATGCACACAACCAAACTGACCACCAGACGTCCGACAGTAAAGGGACTAAATGGGACCACAATACTTTCTTACTTTATATGGCACATACAACTTGGACCACCAGGGACGTCCCACCGACAAGCAATAGGGACTAAAATGGGGACACATACTACTTTCTACTTATATGCACACACAAAATGACCACCGGACGTCCAAACCGACAAGCAATAGGCTAAATGGGACACACTACTTTCTTACTTATATGGCCACCACAAAGACTACAAAACCGACGTTGTGAGTTGATCAAATAACTCAGAAGCGAAAGAGCAAAAAACTATCAAAAAACACACTTTCATCAATACCTTAAACTTAAAAAGTTATAAAAAGGTTGATACGGATACAAAAAAAGCAACCACGGGACAAAGGACTGCATAAATAGAAAGCTAAAAATGGGACATAGCACGCACAAAACAGCTCAGACCGCTGAGGTCATAAATGGAGCTACTAAATGACACAGCACGCACAAAAACAGCTCAGACACTTGAGTATTAAATGAAGCGTAAAAAATGACACAGCATTGCGCAAACAGCTCAGACCAGCTGAGTTCATAAACCACAAAAGATTGTCACTTGTTAATTTAGAATTCACAAAATGACAAAGAAATGGAACTGCAAAATAATAACAAAAACATTTTGCAATCATTATATGTACACTAAATATATATATTTTTTTTTTTTAAAAATAAGGCTAAGTTTTCCTTGCTAAAGCTTTTCATTATGGTCAGGGTGAAAACACAAAAAAACACCACCAATCCCACACCAACAACACAGACAGACACCCACACCACGATGAACAAAACATCTTTGTTGCAAC
>CM065692.1:1284168-1301668 GCA_017654935.2 Phymorhynchus buccinoides
AGGCGTGTTGTCTATCTCTGCCCGAGTCCTGCCAGAACCGTTGCATCCAGGAACGCAAGCTCAGGGGAAAAACACAGCAGAGAAGAAAGGCTGTGACAAACAAACGCAGGCCAAACAATGACAGTTAGCCTGGACAGTGGACATGACATGCCAGCTCATCATCGTTAAAGGACAGTAGAGGCAGCCTGTCAAACCAGGTGGTCACTGTGAAAACACAGATTGTGGGAGATCTGCATTTGAAAAACCCGGGACATACAGGTCCTTACATCCTTCTTCATCACGGGTGTCCTGCAGTCGTAAATCCCATTACACCGTGTGTAGAAAGGCAGCCAGGTCGTTGGAGCACCAGGACAACGGTAGTGACTGTCAGGACAAGGCTCTGGGGAATTCATGGAACGAGTTGAATTGTCTGATTCCATAAAATGAACGGTACTGGGGGATGGTAGGAACTTTGATTCAATCCATTACTCGTAAAAAATGTATCGCATTTTGTCTCGTCTGCAGTGATCGTGACAAGAGGTGTTTGATCGCACTGTTTGTGGTAAAATAAACATTGACATTTGCGCAAGTGAAGAGTCGTTTGCACAAAGAGGGTTACTGGCAAACATGACTCATCGTTTGTCAAAACAGTTCGGCTATAACATCAAATACTAACGTAAAAACGAATAAAAGTGATATTTCCCCATCACCACACATAAATTGGGGTGAAATGTTGACGTGATGCTTCTCTAAGTAAGTGTTTTCTTGTGTATAAGCTTAAATCATCAGAAAACCTACAGTGTAAAGACTGTTGACCACAAACCTTATACATATTAGAACCACATACTATAAATGAGTGGGTGTAGTGACCGTTTAAGCACTTGATCACAGATCCTTGTTTGTCACTTAACATGTGTGTGTTAGTCAAGGATACAGTCTCTGACTGATACGAATTATTCTTGGTCTGATTTGACCCCAATTCACAAACTATGCCATGAAAAAGCTTGTCATCTCCACTGCAGTCATCATTAGCAAGCAGGCCTGATCGAGTTCGAAAGTTACCAGTGGAATAACATTTCTTCACCCCATAGTGTGTAATGGTATAATCAAATGCCAGATCTTTGTCACTGATGAGAAACATATGATACAGAACAGAGCGCGCATCCAAAAGCTCATGTTTGTACATACTGGGTAAGGATAGATCATTGCTGTAAAAACTAACCCAATGTTTTTTCAGCCTTAACACATGCATGTGTGTCAGACGTTTAAGCGGAACAAACCAATCATTTTTGCACTTTGGGAAACTAAATCTGCCTCCCAGTGAAGCACAATGCTGTGTTCCCATTTCTATCACGTTTGACATGTTGCCATACATTTCAACCACGTTACTGACAAATTTGTAACAACTGTTACACAATGCCACAAGTCCCTGGCACTGGGGACTACTAAAAGGACAGTGTTCTGTTTCATCCCGTCCATCTTCACACTCTGTCTGGAGGTTACAGGCCACGTGGTGATGGAAGGCAGCATAGTGATCAACTGAACAGTTCCACACACCACCAGGTAACCTTTGTGGGGTTTTATCCGTAGGAAAGAAAGAAAAGAACAGTTGAAAGCAGGTTGTCTTAGTTTCAATACAGGACCCTCCAGTTAAGGTGATAAGCATTTTTGTGGCCAGAAAGACATGCATGAAATCAGAGGAGAAATCCACCCTCATCCTCTTCCAAACTAGCTGTTTGGATTCTTTGAATCGACCACCCAGATACCTTATGGAATGGCGAAACAGACCGACATCCACCACTATGACACGCACCGTTGTTTCTTTAAAACTGACCACAACCACATTACCTGGTGGAACAGGCACTATCTTTCTCTTAAAAGCCAGGAAAACGAAGCTCGAGATTCTGGTAAGGTTGCCCACAACTGTGACATGACCTGAGCAGCAGGAAGACATGACCACGGCCATTTTTCGCGTCACATATTTACAGTAGACTGGTTTCTTAAAACCTTCTGAGCATGTACCATCACGTTGATCCATAAACCAATCTTGTGAGAAATGAACAAACAAAATCACTAAAATCAAATGATCAAACAGGCCTAAAATAGTTAAACACTATGGGAGGACAACTGTGTGGGCCAATTATGTTATACTGATCGCTTCTCGGCCTTTTGGCTAAGACAGTGATTCAGGAACATAAATGTTTGTTTATACTGTGGTTGGTTTGTTCAGCCCGTCGTACATGGCGAAAGCCGATACGCGACGTTAAACTGAACTTCCGTCCTGTGGGCCTAGAGTTCTTTTATCATTGCAAAATAATTTACTAAAGACAAGCGATGACTATGTAAGGAAATATCTACAATGTGTTGGGTAGAAAATCAGCTCAGCGAACTACGAAGATCTTTCACTTAGGATGACTTAGAAGTGCGTCCCTAACGTGAGAGTGAACTCCGTAGTCGCACCTCCTTGCCATATTAATGGGGGTGTTCCATCTGGGACATGGGGCAGAGGAGGCATGACCTGGTCATGACGAACGCAGCATGGGCGCGGAAAACCGGTGTTACGTGAAATATATCTCTCGTGAGGTAAATCCCCTTTCCTCTTTCAAATTGTTTGATGTTTGGGAACAATTCGCCCCTGAATACATTCAGAGGCGTCTTGTGGCGTGCAGGAAGAGCAGAGGATTCATCACTGAATATTGAGAGTCAGTGATAATATTCTGAAATTTATTATTAGTTTTGTCTGCATGGGCGTTTATCGATATCGTCAGCAAGAGCATGGGACTGTACATCGATTTATCGGCAAAGATGTAGATTTACACCCTCCCGCTCAGTTTCTCAGTTCTTTCCGTGTAGATTGACATTTAAATCTCAATGTTTAAAAAAAAAAGTTATCGTTACGGTTGTGGCACGGCATGCATAATTATGGTAGGAAAATGTTAGGAAGATAACTTGACAATTAAAGTCTGAAAGTGACGGCACGAAAAGTTCCTTTCTGGCTGCTATTGTTTAACGTTTGACGTTTGAACCATTTCCACTCCTGCCGTAAATATGCTTTCGGATTCCTGAAATCCTCATTAGGCATAGTAGGACTCAGCATAAGGTGATAGTCCAGATCCATCTTCGGCACCTTGAGGATATGTAAGCTACACTTTCCTTCATTAATACAGTCGACGACGGATAAGCGAAAGTGCCACTGAGGGGAGATGAATTTTGACTTTCGCTTAAGCCGGCGACAGACTATGTGACTGCCTCATGTGACTCGATCAGGTCGTGACGTTTCACCTCATTTGCATACCATCTAACTCGATCAGTCTGACTCAGTCGGGCCCAGTCAGGTGACAGGGCCGAATAGGGCGGGTTCTAAATTTCACTGATCGAGTCTGATCGAGTCAGATGGCTTGTGACCTCTTCTGTGCGGGAAACAAAATTTGATCTACGTCACGACCTGATCGAGTCATATGAAGCAGTCGCATAGTCTGTCGCCAGCTTTATCCATTGCAACACTTTAGCGAAATGTTTTAGACGCCACTTTCGCTTAACCGATGTTATGTTATTCTGTAGCCGAGAACCGTCTTGTCTTTCACGCCATTGTACAAATTTCGTGACCTTTTGAGCACGGCTCGAGATGGGAGTTGAAACGATTGTTGACCTCTGCCTGGGAGGTATAGATCCATTTGACGGACAGCAAAAATGTGTGTGTGTGTGCGTGTGCGTGTGCGTGCGTGCGTGCGTGCGTGCGTGTGTGTGTGTGTGTGTGCGGCGGGCGTGTGTGTGTGCGTGTGTATGTGTGTGTGTAGAGGGTAGCTCTAAGATTTTAATCCCACTTGGAAATTTGTGGTCATAGACTCAAAGCAATTCCCCCATTCCTCCCAGTTTCTGGAACTTTATGTTGCCTGTTTACCATGACACAGCGCGCTGTTCACACTTTTGTGATCCAAGCATGGCTAGATCTGAATGGCTTTTGATGTAGACTAGATCTCATATTGCGTGTAGGACTAGATAGGCCCCTTGAAACCTGGAAGCGTCATCATCGCCTAAAGACATGAGAAAACGGGGCATGTGTGACATTACAACATAATAAAGCTTGTGTAAATGTGTGGGCGCCTGCGTGTGTGTGTGTGTGTGTGTGTGCCTGCGCCCTGCATACTGTAATGACGTCAAGCATCAGGGGTCATCAATGCTAATTAGCCATGTACCTGCGACGAAAGCTTCAACTGCAGATAACGGAACCTGTGTGTGTGCAATGGCGTCGGAAGATTTTTGCATGGGGGCAAGGGGGGGGGGGGGCAACCTGAACAAGAAGGAGGATGGGAAAACCTGACCAAACTACCACTTACAGCAGACATGCTTACGCATAGATATACATAGGTCTTTTTTTGTGCGTGATTTAATCATACCTACAGAGTGTTTGAATTTATTTTATAACTATACATATATTTTATAAACACTCACAAGAGCACAAATACACACATGCATACGCAAATGTGTGCACATGTGGATTTTTTAACAGCAGAATGCTTGCTTAGCCTATAACTTTTGTTGTCCGTTTCTGTTCTTACTATGTGAGAACAGAAGAAGAAAAAAACATTCCTGAAATAAGCTGCACCATTCAGTACCAGGCTAAAAACAATTAGGTCCCTAAAAAGTATATCTACTAAAAAATGGAAATGTGACAATTTTTTAATACTCCACACCAGACCACACCCCACACACACACTTCCTCCCCTTCCTCTCTCCCCTTTCTGTCTTCCTCTCTCACAATTATAAGCATACAAATAATGCATAGCATAGTACATGCACTCACCTGGATTATCATTATCTTTTTAGCTCCAAGACTCTTTGATTTACTTTGATCAACATTTCTAATACACACATCAATGGAATTTTTTTAACTTGCTTTGACTTTCTTTTTAGGAGGCATATTTGTGTTATAAAAATGATGAATGTATTGAAAACATAGCACTCTTCTCCATTTGTAAGCCAATACAAAGTTACCAACCCCTCAGACAGTGAAGAAGATTACACAGGATCACAGTACACGAATTCCCCTAATTATAGCTTCTTTCAGTTTTTCACAGAGAGCTATTTGTTTCAAGTTATTTCTTTTAACAGAGGCACGTATTCTTATAATTGATTGTGGTGAGGGATAGGAAAAGACCTTACAAGTGGCATACCACCATAAAACAATGTAAGCCTAATGGATAAAACACTTTAAATTGGTTTATGCTGGTGATGAGTGTTAACAAAAGGCATGAACTGAAAGGGGCTGAGAAAAGCTACTGTGAGGAGGAAGGGATCGGGTGAGGGTAGGGAAAAGATGTCAGCATAGGGACATATGTCTCTGGACACCAACAAGACTATAGCCATAATTAAGCCCAGCTGTTGAAATGACACCTCTAACTCCTACCCTTACCCCACCTCCCTTGTCATCTTATCTATACCTTTATGAACAAATTCACTGTGTGCATGTGCGTATGTTTGTCCGAAAACATGTGTCTGTAGCATGAAAACTGTTAACTGCACACCATTGCAACCACAGCAAAGAAAAGCAGCAGTAAAACATTTGAATGGGCCAATAGTGAAGTGAGAGTGAAAGCCAAACAGGGTTCTGAAATTGGTGGCCATAGCTTGAAAAGTGCTGGTTCTTGATTTCTTTAGCAATACAAATCCATTATCAGCATTACCAGGGGAATGCAGTGAAAACATTTTGAAGGAGTCAATTGTAGAGTGAAAGCCAACCAGGCCTCAGAATATAATGACATAGTTTCAAAACAGCGAGGTATTGACCCCTATAACTGTCATATTCATGATCAACATTACCAGAGGAATTCAGTGAAAGTATTTTTGAAAGTGTCAATATAAAATGAGAGTGTAAGCTGAACAGGACACAGACGAGGAATGAGCTGTTGTTGTTGGGAGTGTCTTTACCCCCCCCCCCCCCTCCCCACTCACAACAACAACAGCTCATTTATCACTGCAATCTCTATACTACCCAAACGCTCACTGTATCTCCCCACCCTTTTACTCTGCAATTTCCTCAAAACTTCACCGTGAAAACTATTCACCCTCTCCCCTTCAACTGAACTGATGTGAACTGTTATTGACAACAAGACACCTCTCAGCGCAGCCCTCTCAACCTTCAGTTTCGACAAAGAGCCAAGCTCGAAAGCTTAACTGTTTTCTTCTCCCATTTGATCCATCCTACCACCACTACCAAGGTCAGTGTTCCTTCTTCGGATCAGCAGTCGACAATATATTTTTCCTATGGGCATAGTTTTGAAGTGTTTTATTGCGATGGACTGACCAAGCTCTTTAGGCCTTAAATGTATATCAACAGAATAACACACTAAGTTAAGCACTATAGACACTTGTCAGAATGGCAGGTTCTTTCAGGCCTTGTCCCACACTTCGGCTCTGTTGTTATCACCAACACACAACACATGGAGTCACACGACCAACGCATAGACCTACTTGCAGTATCAGTGCAGGAGGGCTCCAGACAGCAGTAGGAGCAGCCAGGTTCCTTGACTGCCGTCACAGCACACTTTCCCAGCCCCACACTAACCCTAACTGTGGTGTGTGGCCACACTAACACCCTAAGAAGGTAAAACTTTAACTGAAATTTTGGTTACACCAAAAGCTGTTGAAATCAAATTAAAAGAACTGGATGTAAATAAGGCCCAGGAACCAGACAACATACCGCCTAGAATATTAAAAGAATTAAGTAAAGAGTTATCTGTACCCCTAAGTATTCTTTTTAATAAATCAATGGATAATGAAACTGTCCCTAGTGATTGGAAAGTGGCAAATGTTATTGCTTTACTAAAAAAGGGAACAAAAAGTGATCCAGGAAATTACCGGCCTGTAAGCTTGACATCTGTTACTAGTAAGGTTTTTGAGTCTATAATTCAAGAAGTAATTGTTGATCATATGTTAATTAATAATCTTTTTACAGGGTGCCAGCATGGTTTTAGAAAGCATAGATCTTGTGTTACACAACTACTGCAAGTGATGGAAGACTTTACAAAACTATTAGATAAAGGTGAAAATATTGATGTAATTTACTTGGATTTCAAAAAAGCATTTGATACTGTACCGCATAAAAGATTAATTATTAAATTACAATATTACGGAATAACAGGTAAAGTTTTAGCATGGATTGAAGATTTTTTAAAAGAAAGACAACAAACTGTAAGGGTGGGAAATGCATACTCTCAAAAAACAAATGTGTTAAGTGGAATACCTCAAGGGAGCATTCTTGGTCCAGTTCTTTTTACAATTTTTATAAATGACTTACCTGAAGAAATAAAAAGCTATTGTAAAATGTATAATATAACGAAAAATCAAGATGTATTACAAAAAGACTTAGATTCATTGGTTAGGTGGTCAGAAACATGGTGTCTGTTTTTTTAATGCTTCAAAATGTAAAATCATGCATTTGGGAAAAAGTAATCCACGCACAGACTACAAAATGCATAACAATGGTGTAGAAAACGTTATTATGAAATGCTCTGAGGAAAAGGACTTGGGAGTAATATTTGATGATAAACTGAAATTTGATGAACACATTCACAGTGCTGTAAGTAAAGTTAATCAGAAAATTGGTGTAATTAAACAAACGTTTTCTTTCTTGGACAAGGACACTTTTTTATGCTTGTACAAAGGTTTAGTAAGACCTCATTTAGAATATGGAAATTGTATTTGGTATCCAGGTTTAAAGAGACAGTCAGCTTTGATAGAAAAAGTACAGAGACGAGCAACTAAGTTAGTACAAGGTCTTCAAAATGTTTCTTATTCAGACAGGTTGAAAGAATTAAATTTACCTACATTAAAGGCAAGGAGAATTAGGGGTGACCTAATTCAAACTTATAAAATATTTAATAGTGTAGATGACCTAAATGTACATGACTTATTCACAATATCAGATTTTGACAAAACAAGGAACAGTACCGACAAAATATTTATTCAACATTGCAGGACTAATAATAGAAAATTTTATTTTACTAACAGAGTTGCACCTGTATGGAATAAATTACCACCTAACATGAAAAGAGCACAGAATACTAACATTTTTAAAAACCTTCTCGACGAATGGAATGACTATAAGGCAGTTATGTATGATTACGATGAATAATATTAATAAAAACTGAGTGTGCGACAGACCGAGACAAACAACTAAATTAAATAAAAGATGGGACAGGAAAGCCTTACGGCTATGTTTTGAGTCCCTAAATCCTAATCCTAATCCTAAGCCCCAACTACTATGTACAACAAATACAGACACAGACACAAGACGATACACACAAGACACTGGATACACAGAAGACATACACACCAGCAGTCCCTTGCTGTCTCCTTCCGTCTAGCTCCAAGATATACACATCACACCAGCAGTCCCTTGCTGTCTCTTCCGTCTAGCTCCAAGATATACACATCACACCAGCAGTCCCTTGCTGTCTCCTTCCGTCTAGCTCCAAGATATACACATCACACCAGCAGTCCCTTGCTGTCTCCTTCCGTCTAGCTCCAAGATATACACATCACATCAGCAGTCCCTTGCTGTCTCCTTCCGTCTAGCTCCAAGATATACACATCACATCAGCAGTCCCTTGCTGTCTCCTTCCGTCTAGCTCCAAGATATACACATCACATCAGCAGTCCCTTGCTGTCTCCTTCCGTCTAGCTCCAAGATATACACATCACATCAGCAGTCCCTTGCTGTCTCCTTCCGTCTAGCTCCAAGATATACACATCACATCAGCAGTCCCTTGCTGTCTCCTTCCGTCTAGCTCCAAGATATACACATCACACCAGCAGTCCCTTGCTGTCTTCTTCCGTCTAGCTCCAAGATATACACATCACACCAGCAGTCCCTTGCTGTCTCCTTCCGTCTAGCTCCAAGATATACACATCACATCAGCAGTCCCTTGCTGTCTCCTTCCGTCTAGCTCCAAGATATACACATCACACCAGCAGTCCCTTGCTGTCTCCTTCCGTCTAGCTCCAAGATATACACATCACACCAGCAGTCCCTTGCTGTCTCCTTCCGTCTAGCTCCAAGATATACACATCACACCAGCAGTCCCTTGCTGTCTCCTTCCGTCTAGCTCCAAGATATACACATCACACCAGCAGTCCCTTGCTGTCTTCTTCCGTCTAGCTCCAAGATATACACATCACACCAGCAGTCCCTTGCTGTCTCCTTCCGTCTAGCTCCAAGATATACACATCACACCAGCAGTCCCTTGCTGTCTCCTTCCGTCTAGCTCCAAGATATACACATCACACCAGCAGTCCCTTGCTGTCTCCTTCCGTCTAGCTCCAAGATATACACATCACATCAGCAGTCCCTTGCTGTCTCCTTCCGTCTAGCTCCAAGATAGCCGCAACTTTCCAGCTTTCTAGTAATAAACACTACTACTACTAGCTACTACTTTGGAGCCGTATCTCTCTTGGCAGGTGACAGGTCTGTTCACTCTCGAGGGCTGGTGGCTGTAACCAACCATATAAATATATATCCATTTATATTTTTGACTAGTGCAATCCACAAAATACTGTAGAAAACGTTATGAAGGGAAACATTTTGTGTTACAAAGTCAACAGTAAAGTGAGCTGAGCAATTGCCATAGTTGGACCATATTCTTGTTTTAAATTTTTTTATTGAACTTTTTTTTTTTACGGTTTACAATTTTGCAGAAAACAAACAAAGACATTACTAAATATATTAAAGAAGAAGAAAAAATCAAACGTACACAACCCTCCAACAACCTAATAAACATATTAGAATCATCAACAATGTTTTCCTCTGTGTGTTGTTGAGAGAGAGAGAGAGAGAGAGAGAGAGAGAGAGAGAGAGAGAGAGAGAGAGAGAGAGAGAGAGAGAGAGAGAGAGAGAGAGAGAGAGAGAGAGAGAGAGAGAGAGAGAGAGAGAGACAGAGAGAGAGACAGGAGAGAGAGAGTGGCGGTTGGATGTATGTGTTCATCTACTTTCTTTTCTGTCATCATTATGTACAATATGATGGCCTCAACTTCAAATATTACATTGAATATGGCCTACAATTATCCACATTTTAGTTATGAACATGGCATGTTTTCAGACATAAGATTATTGCAGTTTTCGCCGTTCCTCTTCTTCTTCTTAGGCAGCCAACTTCAACACGCTGAAGGTTCTGCTGCACTTTAGGGGGTAGTACGAAAAAGAGAAAAATAGCAATAGTGATAGAGGGAAAGACGAGTTAAAGGTCATGCCCGACCGTTAAATGTACCCAGACTGGCCAGGGACACCCGGGCCCCACATGATGCATGTAGAGTGTCATGCACGACCGCTTAGTCCCCCCAGATCAACCGGGGAAACACGGGCCCCACATGATGCATGCACAGGAGTATTTGTATTAGGTGACAATACATGCATGCAAATAAGGGGGGGGGGGGGGGGGGGGGGCATCTGTGTTGTTGTTTTTTTAAGCTGTGGGGATGCAGGGGTTTGGAGGTGGGGAGGGGAAGGCAGAGGAATGGTTGTTTAGTAGAGGTGCTTTTGGAGGCCCCTCTTGAAGGCCTCCAAGGACTGGGTGGAGGCAACTTCCTCGGGGAGGCCGTTCCACTGCGGGATAGTGCGAGGAAAGAAAGTGGACTGTCTGTATTGAGTTCTATGGCTAGGGATGTCGTATGAAGCTGAGTGAGATTGACGGAGACTTTTCTTCTGCAGGGTATTTGTTGGAAGATACTTGGAATTGATTTGGAGGAGATTCTGTGTGGAATTTAAAGAAAGTAGTCAGACGGGCTTCAGTTCGACGGGTCTGTAGAAGGGGCCATTTCAAGTTTTTCAGGAGGTCTGCCGATCTTGTTGCCTGGCGGTAGTCTTGGGCCACCCATCTTGCAGCTCGGCTCTGGACTTTTTTGATGGCGTCAATGCTGCTCTTGTTGTGGGGGTCCCAGACTGGACTGGCGTATTCCAGGAGGGGACGCACCATAGCTTTGAAGGCCTGTTCCTTGACGTTTTTGTTGTTCACTTTCAAGGCCCTCCTCATGAATCCCAGACTTTTGTTTGCCCTGCTGACCATGTCATTCACTAGGGTGTCCCACCTAAGATCAGCAGAAATCGTGACACCCAAGTACTTTGCATGGGGCATGCACTGGAGCTGGTGTCCGTGAAGGATATAGGCCTTCTCCAGCGTCTTTCTGCGCCTAATCGCATGTAGGACAGAGCATTTCTGGGGGTGGCAAGCCATTTTCCAACGGTCTTCCCATGCGGCAAGTCTGTCAAGATCGTCCTGAAGTAGGTCTTGATCAGTGGAAGCTTGAATGTCCTGATGGCAGATGGCATCATCAGCAAACAGGCGTGCTGTAGATTGAAGACCCTCGGGCAAGTCATTGATATATAGGAGGAAAAGGGACGGACCCAACACGGACCCCTGGGGGACTCCTGACTGGACAGGAGTAGGATCCGATTTCGCTCCTCCCACCACGACTGACTGGATCCGATCAGCAAGGAAGTTTTTGATCCACTGTGTGGTCTTCTCTGCGAGTCCATATTGACGGAGTTTGTAGACGAGGAGGGCGTGGCTGACCTTGTCAAACGCTTTGGAGAAGTCCATTATTAGCACGTCCTCTTGATGGCCTCTTTCCAGTGTCTCCGATGCCTCGTCCACAAAACCAATGAGCTGGGACTCGCAGGAGTGGCGTTTCCTGAAACCATGCTGTTCTGGCCGCAGGATTTGGTTTTTCTCTGCATAGCTCATGATGTTCTTCACAATGATGTGTTCCAGCAGCTTGCAGGGAACACTCGTCAGGGAGATGGGCCTGTAGTTATCGGCATTGTATCTCTCTCCTTTCTTAAAGACAGGGGTGACGAGCGCCTCTCTCCAATCCGCCGGAACCACTCCTGTGTTCATGGATGCCTGATACAGCAGTGACAGAGCCGTTGTGATCTCTGATGCCACCTCTTTCAAGACACGGGGGCTGATGCCGTCTGGACCACTGGCCTTGGTGTGGTCTAGCCCTTGCAGAAGTTTCAGTACACCTGCCTCTGAGATCTCAATTTCCTCACATGGTGGGATCCAGTTCCAGTGCAGTAAATACATGTTCAGTGAAACAATTAAGTATCAACAATGATTGGTGTATATGCTGCCCATTACAAAACAAAATCTGAGTACTCCATACTTGATTTAGCATTGTAGTCTTCAATGTTGTATCGATATTGTAGTTTTTTCAAAAATACTGATAATCGTGGGAGTGTTTCATTCATCTTGCAAGTGTATATGTTACAGTCAAAATGAGAAACTAGTCATTACGGGTAATGCCTGAAAATTTCTTTCATTTCCGGAACTACCTGTTTCAAACAGCCATTACTGGAAATGGCTAAAATTTTCAGTCACTACCGGTAATGCCTGAAAATTGTCTCCAGTCAATACCGGAAATGACTAAATACAAAACACCATAGTGAACCTGAATGGTTTTTAATTTATGATGCATTCAATCAAAAAAATAAATGAATTTTAAGGCTAAAAACAAGTCTATGACACGATAACAAATAAAGTCAGAACAATAAATATTTTTTTCAAGGCTAAAAGCAAGTCTTTGAACACAATCACACATAATCATGCAGAGCCTGTCTAAAAATAACTAAAAATTACTACATTGAGTGTGACAGTCAAATCGGTCACTCGTTCAAAACAGATGCAACTTTGTGAAATATGCTTTTTTTTCCCGTCTTATGAAATGGAAAGAAGGCTGATATTAACCCTAAACTTTTAATAAGACTGAAAAAGCAGTTTATCAGTGTAATTTTTGCAACAAATATCAGAGGGGGAGAGGAGGGTTTGAAATTAAGTTTGAAGCTAATAGTTTGTGTTTTATAAGACAGAAAGAAGCATTTTGGAACCGTTGGCATCTGATTTGAACGAGCGACTGATTTGACTGCGACATCGAGTCATCTCAAAAGCTTATTTGTTGCAGCAGTTGAGACTGTGGTGGTACCGGCTATTGCATTTCAGCTTAGCCTTGAAGCATTTGCAGCGGTTGGTCTGGCACTTCTTGGCCCCTGCACAATTACATTTTGTGAATCCCTGTCCCCCGCCCAGTGAACCCGTAACCACTGCTTCTCTGAGACTCACAAGTTTGTCTCTATTTATGTCCTGTGTTTTGAGAAGTCTTTGGGGACAAATTTCAAATTCATTCCTCTCATAGGAGCCTTTCAGGACGCCATGCTTTGTGCCAATGGTGTATGTGTTCTGCTCCGATTTGTCCAAGATCACACTCAGAATATTTCGTGGGTCGCCTTTACCCCTGTCTACCAGTGGAATTGGAATTGCCACATTGTCCCCCTCTTGGCCTGGACAGAGAGCCACTCTACCGCGTTTGACCATTCGCTCTGCTTGCTCTTGCTGACATGTGCGACTGGCTTGCCGCAGGAATCGGATGTCTTCCTGCCTTTTGTCAAGAAGCCAGAGTTCTGTCCCACCCAGATCAGTTGATGTGGAAGGCTGTAGGAAAGTGTCAGCTGTTGCATTTTCATCTTCACTGTGTGTGTGTGTGTGTGTGTGCGCGCGCGCGGCGTGTGTGTGTGTGTGTGTGTGTGTGTGTGTGTGTGTGTGTGTGTGTGTGTGAGAGAGAGAGAGAGAGAGAGAGAGAGAGAGAGGAGTGTGTGTGTGTGTGTGTGTGTGTGTGTGTGTGTGTGTGTGTGTGTGTGTGTGTGTGTGTGTGTGTGTGAGTGTGCGTGTTGTTAATTGAACATTTGCACACAGGTTGCTTAAAGAGCCCCTCATATGAATTGTATTTATTTATTTCAAACGTGCTTAGAGGTCACCAAGAAAATTTATTCTACACAAAGCACACCACGCAGTTTCTCTTGGGTACCCACACAAATCAAGCATCAAAGGTGGTCGATTTTACTTAAGCAAAGTGGGGGGTGGGTTTTTACAAGGTGTTTCACCCTTTGCACACTTTTTCCTTCAAAACAGGAGATGGGTTTGTACTAAAAGATGGGCTAATACTCAGTATTTTACTGCAATCAACACTTTCCCATTCTGGCTGACATGCATTTCCCATTCTGCCTGATATCTAGTTCAGCCAGATGGGTAAACCCAAACCATTTCCCATATTGGCTGAAATTCAGGCAGAATGGGTACAAACTCCTCTTGAATTTCAGACATTACCGGTAATGACTAAAATTGTTAGCCATTTCCAGTAATGGCTGATTGAAACAGGTAGTTCCGGAAATGACTAAAAATCCCAGGCATTACCCGTAATGACTAATTTCTCATTTTGACTGTAACATATATATAATGTTTAGCAAATATAATAGAATGAAATAAAATACTGAATCGATTACTATATTTTTACCAAAGCCCATTAATACCAGAGGTTCAGTCAGAACAAGATTAGTGACATTGGTACATTTGTCTTTAAACATATCTGTGAATGCATGCCAAAAGAATCGAACATGTGTACATTTCCAGAATATGTGATCAATACTGTCTTTTTCTATTCCACAAAAATTACATTTATCACTGTTGTGAACCACCATTTCCTTCCAGATTATATTTGTTCCCAGACATCTATGCAGTATTTTTAGCTGAAACCATTTCAATTTGATGTCATGTATTTTATGAGCATTCCAAAAACAAGATTTCCAATCATGATTTATTGAGAGCTTTAAATCACATTTCTTGCAGCATTTGGGGGGAACCTTGTTTTGAATTAATATATCATAATACAGCTTTGAGCCTTTGTGAGTAGCAAATAGTTTCTTTGTACAAAATGTTGAATTAATGTACTTATTATCCTCAGGGGTAACATTACATCTTTTCATATACTCGGATATAGGAGATTTATATCCAGCATGCATAATAAAATCAATAATAATGTTATATTTTTGTTTGAACTGTATATAAGAGAGAAACTGTCCCTTATCGTTAAGGAAATCCGCAATACAGGTAGCATTTCTGTTAGTTAGATTTTTTGAAACGGCATATGTTTTTCCAATTAGAATTCTTTTATTATAACAGATAGGTTCAGCTAATATTTCAGCAGGTTTTTCAGGTGCACATTTATAATAAAATTCTTTATAAGCATCTATAACATCACACCAAAATAGGTTATATTTTGTGAATTTAGATACATATTCTGGTCGATATTTATTAATTAAATGCCTTTGAGGAAAGTTGGTTATTAATATATTTTTTCCATTTGTGAGTTACCGTTTCAGTTTTACGCATCCATGTTAATTTTAAAGAAGTTATAAATGTTTTTATATCTGGAAGACCAATACCTCCATCTTTAATATTCTTATGAGCCGTTCGACTACTTTTATCTGGTTTCTTATTCCAAATGAATTTATAACATATCTTTTGCAATGTTTGAACAAAAATGTCTGGTGGGTTGGGTAGTAGGAACCAAAGAGGAGTCCATTTTGAAAGTATAAGGGATTTTAAGACGGCTATCCTTCCAAGTCGAGTGATCTGACGTTTCACCCAAATTTTAAATAACTGTCTAATTTCTGCTAATTTGTCTGATAAATTAATTACTACACATTCCTTTAGGTCGTTAGTGAACCATATTCCTAATATTTTGAATTTTGTAGGGTTCCAGTCAAAACCTGAATGTTCCATGTTCTGAGAGTTCTTTTTATTACCTAACCAAATTACACTAGTTTTGCCCGAATTTAAATGAAGACCTGAAACTGATCCAAATTTAAGAAGAACATTTACGCACATTTCAAAAGACGTTTTATCATCTGCCAGTAAAAACTTGGTGTTGTCTGCATATTGTGTGAGTTTATGTTCGCTACCATTCATTATTATTCCTTTAATATCTGTATTTTCTCTTATCATTATCGCTAGTATTTCTACACATAATATGAACAGGTACGGGGAGATGGGATCTCCTTGCCTACAGCCTCTCTTAATTTCAAACCAGTTAGATACCTGACCGTTCACTATGACACAAGATTTAATATTTCTATAAACTGTATTAATCCACGAATATTGTCTTTCTTAAACCCAAATGCTTTTAATACTTTATTCATGAATCCCCAATCTATTGTATCAAATGCTTTCTCGAAATCGACGTTGAATAACATTCCAGGTAAATTCCAGAGTTGCACACCCCTATAACCATATTCTTGATCAACATCATCCAAAGGGTGCAGTGAAAGATACGTTGAATGAGTCAATAATGGAGCAAACGCGAGGTTAAGCAAGCGGGCATATGCTCTAGTGAAATTTGTGCCTTAACTCTAAGACAAACCTGCAAGGTATACAATAAACACAGTTAATCTGGAAAAGATTTAGTGAATGGGGAGGCAGTCAGAGAGAGAGAGAAAGAGAGAGAGAGAGAGAGAGAGAGAGAGAGAGAGAGAGAGAGAGAGAGAGAGAGAGAGAGAGAGAGAGAGAGAGAGAGAGATCGAGAGATCATGTAAAACATTATCTCAAGAGAAAGGTTTTTGATTGCCACAGCATTGCAAAAAAGAAAACTGTCATGTCACGTTGGATTCTTTCTGAAAATGGAGTCAGATCACTAAAAGATTGGGGGGGAGGGGTGGGCAAAAGATACCCCAATGATTTCATAGCAAGCCAGTGCCCCCTCCCCGCCATGCTTACGATGCCCCTAAACTGTGTGTGTAAAAACTTTCGCTAATCCGTCTTGGAGAGACGTAAGGGATGTTAGACACATGTTTCAGGTATCCAAAGTTTCGCTTATCCGTCGTTTAACTTAAACGTCGGGAAGTTAGTCTTCCAAACAAGGGCGTTGGCCTGGAAATGAACATTGCTTTCAGGTATCAGAAGTTTCGCATTGCCTCTCTCTCTCTCTCTCTCTTCTCTCTCTCTCTCTCTCTCTCTCTCTCTCTCTTTGCCATTTTCTTAAAGCATTTAAAGTTGCCAAAGTTACTCCCATATTCAAATCAGGTGATCGCTCTGACCCTAGCAACTACCGACCCATTTATATCATGTCTATCTTATCTAAACCTTTAGAAAGTCATATTAAAGCTCATCTTGTTAATCACTTTGATCGCTTCGATCTCTTTCATCCATGTCAATCTGGCTTCAGAGCAAAACACTCATGCCACACAGCTCTTACAACTCTTGTTGACAAATGGCTAACTAATATTAACAACAACGAAATTACTGGCGCTTTAATAGTTGATTTTGCCAAAGCCTTCGACGTTATTGACCATTCCTTATTACTAAAAAAACTCAAAATGTATGGTTTGTCTTCCGATACACTGAATCTGATGTCATCATTTTTAATTGACAGGAAACAGGTGGTGGCTGCAAATAGCTCTGTATCGTCGTCTCAAACAACAAAGTATGGCATTCCTCAGGGGTCTATCCTAGGACCAATACTTTTTTCTATTTATATTAATGACTTGCCTCTAGTTATAAGTTCCCTATGTAAACTTTTTGCCGATGATACAACACTACACACAAGTCATTCCAATTATACAACAGTATTTCAAACGTTACAAAACAGCATCGATGAACTTTTAAATTGGGCAGAGTTGAATCATATGAGCTTGCACCCA
>CM065692.1:1306668-1336668 GCA_017654935.2 Phymorhynchus buccinoides
ATGCACACGCACAAGCAAAACACATGCAGAACATAATTATAGACATTATATACACATCATTGAATGACGAAAAGCAAAGATATAAAAGTACAGACATACCCATGCTAGCAATCTTAAATACAAATGGTAACAAAAAACATAAAGAAAGGGCTGCACACAATCACACATGCATCAGTCCAAACATGCACAGACATATGCATGTACACTCACAGACACCACACATACTCACAGAATCCCATTATGATTCACGCGAACAAATATGTCTGCTAAGTAAATAACTTGTTAATAAGAATCACATGTACCATAATTATGCCATTAAAAATAATCATGCAAGAATGCACGCGCGCGCACGCACGCACGCACGCACGCACACACACACACACACACACACACACACACACACACACACACACACACACACACTCGTTTGCATAACATGTAAATAACTTGTTAATAAGAATCACATGTACAATAATTATGCCATTAAAAATAATCATGCAAGAATGCACGCGCGCGCACGCGCGCACGCACGCACACGCACACGCACACACACACGCACGCGCACGCACACACACACACACACACACACACACACACACACACACACAATCGTTTGCATGACATTTCCACAATACAAGCCTTTTTGTATACAGTTTACCAAAATGATTTTCACTAACAACAAAGGAAATAGCTCCTTCTTTTTTTTTTACTGCACTACAAAGAAGAAAAAGCTTCAACCACTCTCAGTGGCCTCCACCCACCCCGTCCAAAATGGCTTCTCTCTCCGGCAACTCCGCCAAAGAGAAATGGCTGTTTTGACGGTTTGATTGATAGGAAAGCAGAGCAAAGTGAGTGCTCCGATTCTTGATAAGACTGTCTTCGCTCTTCGCTCCTCTTCTGACGCCCGCCTCTATCGTATCCCTACTGTCCGCACTAAACCTATGGTCAATGCTCCCTCGCCTATCAAGCTCCTGTCGTCTGGAATCAGTTGCCTCACTCTCTCATATACTCTCCTTCTCTGCCCACATTCAAACGCCATCTGAAAACGCATCTCTTCCCCAAGTAGCAACTGATCTATTCCGCGCCCTCCTTATGTGGTTTGTGTGTGTGTGTGTGTGTGTGTGTGTGTAGTATATGCTTGTGTTAGCGAGTTTATTTGTTTCTAATTTATTTATTTATTTTATAATTGTAAACGCCTAGGGCGTTCATTTGATAAGGCGCTATATAAATGTTCATAATAATAATTGCCACCCCAAAGCAGCCAAACACAGCATCTCGTTCTCACAGCTACTACGCCTACGCCGACTAAGCAGCGATGACAGCGACTTCCAAATCCAAAGTGCAGGAATGATCTTTGTGTCTCTTGCATCCACACAAAACCTTTTTTGTCAAAAGTCAAAGAAACACAAGATTAAGAGAGAGAATGGGCAACTTAATTAAAGTGCCCAATAAAGTGTTATTTTATATAAGCTATCCACAAAAAGTTAAGGATCACTTGCAAACTAATTCATAACTTTCCAAATAAGAAAGCCAATGCGTTGAATTTTGGCCAACATTTAATTCAATGCTTTAGTGATAACGATACACAATTGCCTTCAATTTCGAGCAATCGTTTGGTCTGTACATTTGATCAAAGTGGGTACGTATCGAAATTTGATTTCCCAAAGTCATTGAAATCACAAGACAGGGCATTCTGATGCTCCCAAAAGTTCAGTAATGCGTGTATCCGCCATGGCTGTTCTGGCACTCGACGCAGCGAGTCCTCATGGAGTTGACCAGGGTGGTGAAGATCCTCTGTGGAAGCGCCTGCCACTCAGCCTGCAGCATCTGGTAGAGGTGCTGGGCATCCCTGGGAGGGGGGTGGTTGCTCCTCACTTTGCGATCCAGCTCATCCCAGAGGTTCTCAATCGGGTTGAGATCGGGACTGCATGCTGGCCACTCCATTCTGTTGACTCCAGACTGCTGCAGGAAGTCGTTGACCACCCTTGCCCTGTGGGGGCGAGCGTTGTCATCCTGGTAGACAGCCGGCGGTCCCATCTGCTGCAGTGTAGGCACAGCCAGCGGTCGAAGGATCTCATCCCGGTATCGGAGGCCAGTCAGGTTACCCTGTACATGATACAAGGGTGTTCTGTGGTGAAGGCTGAAGGCCCCCCAGACCATTACAGAACCTCCACCAAAGGCCACCTTTTCTTGGACAGTGGCGTCAATAAAGCGTTCCCCTGGGCGCCTCCAGACCCTCAGTCGGCCGTCGTTGTGGTTCAGGGTGAAGCGTGATTCATCACTGAACAGGACCTGGGACCATTGCTGACGTGTCCACCTCACGTGACGTCTGCAGAAGGCGCGGCGTGCTGCCCTATGGGCTGGAGTTAAGCGTGGCCGTACAGCTGGGCGACGAGAACGGAGGTTAAACCCATGAAGGCGGTTCCGTATGGTCTGCTGGCTGATGTTGATGTTAGTAGCCACCCTCAGCTGCCTTCGAATGATGCTGGAAGAGGCTGTTCTTGTCTGCAGGGCTTGTCGTTCAATGAGACGATCTTCACGTGGAGTTGTCTTCTTCGGTCGACCAGATCTGCGTCTTTCATGGACCCTCCCAGTGGCTGTGAAGCGTTGAATCAGTCTGACAATGACCGAGATGGACACCTGAAGTCGCCTGGCCACTTCTCGCTTGGGAACACCATCTTGGAACCATGCAACAGCTCGTCCCCTATCCAACTCGCTCAATTTTCGTCGTGGAGGCATTGTCAAATCAGGCCTAATACTGGTGGTATGTCTTCTTATAAAGCCAAGCAAGAGACAGCATCTCACACATAAACAGCAGTGCTTGCACGTGCATAATGTTTTTTCCATCTGGCTTGTGCAATGTGTTCATGCAGAACGATCCAAAACAAGGTCCTTTTTCGCAAGTTTCCGCTTTTTCTTTTGCTGCCAAGCTCAGTAATAGAGAATCACGTGCAATGTTTCCACTAACACAACATCGCCCACTTACAGCTGAACAAGAATTCATAACAATTTGGCTTGACTGAGAAAAAAATAACAGGAGCGAACGGAGTTTATTGCGCACCTGTTTTCTCATAGTGATCCTTAACTTTTTGTGAGTAGTGTACATAACATTATTTTCTATTGCATGACAGCCAAGAATCAGCATACAATAAATTGGTTTTAACACTCACAAGAAAATGATGATACTTGTAATCACGTAAGTTTGTATGTGCATAACAAGCATTAGATTAGAATCATAAACAGAGTGTTTAATTCAACGCATAATAGTAGACATATTTGGTAGAGAATCAATCAGCTTAACCCTTTCGCCACCAGCCACTTTTTTTTATAGCAAAAACAATTCCATTAAACTTACCTGGGTAGAGAAAAAGATCATCTGCAATATTCCTCTATGACATGCATAGCGTAAGGCCTATCCTTACTTCCCGAAATTAAGAAAACAAGGTCTTTGGATAACAGACCCTGGTTTGAGGCCTTTTCGTAACATGGGCGCTAAATCATTGTGGTGCTAGGGGAAAGAGGGGTAAAAAGCGCATCCTACCGGGGTAAGAAGCCCATGGGCGGATAAGAAGCCCACCCCAATTATCTCATGAAATGAAGCAAATTTCAGTTAAATTTTGCCCATGTTCCTTTGCACGTCTTTTAAAATACCTCATATTTAAGTTTCATGATGTTGTGGTCAATAATATGAGTTTTTGAATATTTGTTGACGTTCTTTTTTTTTTTTTTCATTTTCTGTCCTTGGAAAAGTTAAATAAAAAACCAACAACAGCAAACTACCTCCATATTTTTATATTTATACAAAGCTTATTCTATGGGCTTTTGAACGATACTTTTCTTTTTTAACAACACTGTGATTGTCAGCTACACAGACTGAAATGAATGAGCTGACTGTGACGAGGAAAAACGCCCACGGGAAAGAAGCCCATGCGCGTTTTGCACGCCTATAATTGTAGGTGATGGTCATCTATTTTATTGCCACATATCCTGACAAACGTTGTATTTAAGTTTTTAAATGATTAGCGAACACGTTCTGCAATGTTCAAAGGTGCCTATCAGCACAAGCATTATTCATTAAGATCAATTATATGACAGTTTCAAATTGAATTTAAGTGAAAATCTTATTCCGCGCACTGCTTCATCCATTCACAACCGATTTAATCTTCCATTGTCGAATGTATGAATATATAAAATGTTTCCTCATCGTATGACGGTTCCTTGGTACAATGGTATAATGCGTGCCTCGTAATGTTGCAGCATGTCGGATCTGTGAGTTCGATACTGCGCAAGGCCACATATTTTTTAATTTTAAGTTTTGTGAGTGTACGTTCCTTTTTCATTTTTTTTTTTTTTTAAATGTAATGGAGACATTTATAGGGGAAGACGGGGTAAAAAGCGCATGGGCGGGTAAGAAGCCCACCCCAATTATCTCATGAAATGAAGCACATTTCAGTCTCATTTTGCCCATGAGACGAGCGTTAATGTCTAGCATTCGTCTCATGGGCAAATTTGACTGAAATTTTCTTTATTTCATGAGATAATTGGGGTGGGCTTCTTACCCGCCCATGCGCTTTTTACCCCGTCTTCCCCTAAGTGTATAATAATTGCAAATCCGATCCAGTTTTTGTATTCTAAATATCTTGAACTGAAGCAGACTATTTAACTTAGTAGGCCTACAACAGGGATTGAAGAATACACACTGTGTCAAAACGGCAACACGCGTAGAACTTCGTTGTTTGAGTCGAGACAAAATGGCGTCGATGGTAGGGCCTAGCATGGCGCGTTGGGAGAGTGACGGTGACTTTTCAACTTAGAGAGGGGGGGGGGGTGCGCTTTTTACCCGACCTGGGGTGCGCGTATTCCCGACTACGGGGCGAAAAGCGCACCTGTAATATGTTTGCAAAGAAAAAGCATTTTCTATCAAAATCCTTTGTTTTTTTCGCCTAAAAATTCATGGATGTATAGAATAACTATTCCTGCATATTTTGCAATGTTTCAGAGGCTTCCTGTGCACGAAATAAGCAAATTATCCAACTCATAAGGCCTATCCTGAGACATCCATGCGCTTTTTACCCCGTCTTCCCCTATAATGCAACATTGGCGGTGAAAGGGTTAACAATGTAATTGCAACAAGCAATAATACTGATGATTTTACAGAAACAAATTGGTACAGATTACATAATACAGAATCCAAGACAATTTGAAATGTTCCTGTACTTGTAAGCATTTTACTTTAAGATTGTGGGGCTGACCACCCCGCCACACACTTTCAAATACTGCATAGAAAAGAATGTGCAATCGCAACAATGACATTTACCTTAGCTTCCCAAAAATAATATATTTTTTTATTTTGCACTGAAAAAGGAAATACCAACAATGCAAATATGGTAGAATTCATCACACAATTTGTTGTGAACGATTCTAAATAAAAAATATTGATAGAAAGTGTAAGCATATGTGAAACTTGGATAGGGGGTTGGGTGGGTTGTTGCCTAATGCATCCAACACATGTCTGACCCCAGGGGTTTTTCCCCACACCTGACACCAAGGGCTGAGAAGGAAAACCGGAGAGTCCGGAGAAGAAAAAACCCTGTAGTCAGATGCACCCAACCAAAACTATGAGGAGGAGACTGGGGATGGAAGGCGGGTAAACTATTGAGTTGAAGCCTAGTTTCTTTTGGAAACTCTAATAATAGCAGGACATAGCTGCAACATTGCACTAGTCAATTTGAGGCGGAAATGTTGACGTGTATCGCATCCACTCTATGCAAGGGAAATGACTCTCGCGTCTGGAGACCCGCCAGCTTTTATCACAACACACTTTGACTTTGATCAGAAAGAGGATTTGTGTCTCTTGCATTCACACAAAACCTTTTTTTTCAAAAGTCAAAGAAACACAAGATTTCGAGAGAGAGAATGGGCAACTTTATTAAAGTGCCCAATAAAGTGTTATTTTATGATACATAACATTATTTTCTATTGCCTGACAGCCAAGAATCAGCATACAATGAATTGGTTATAACATTCACAAGAAAATGATGATACTTGTAATCACGTAAGTTTGTAAGTGCATAACAAGCATTAGATTATAATCATAAACAGAGTGTTTAATTCAACGCATAATAGCAGACTTATTTGGTAGAGAATCAATCAGCTTAACCAAGTAATTGCAACAAGCAATAATACTGATGATCTTACATAAACATATTGGTACAGATTACATAATGCAGAATCCAAGACAATTTGAAATGTTAATGTACTTGTAAGCATTTTACTTTAAGATTGTGGGGCTGACCGCCACAGCTGGCTGAATGACACTGTAAGCATTTTACTTTAAGATTGTGGGGCTGACCGCCACAGCTGGCTGAAGGACACTTCTGACAGCAGCCCTACACAATAAGGAACCACTTTCGTGTGAGTAAATAAACCGTGGAATAAATCTGCTTGTGAATGATTGATGTGTTGTTGAGAGTCAATGTTGATGAAGCTGGCCCCAAGTGGACCTGGGCCTGCAAATGTATTAAATTAGTAACACAATATATTTATTACACATATTGTGTGGAACATGTCATACCATACATACACCAAGTAGCAATGGTGTATATATTTTTAGAGCAAAAGTTGGTATGAAGTCCATAGAGTGTAATTAGTGACAACATATCAATACTGTACACTGTGGAACATGACAAGCCATCCATACACCGTAATAACTGACGATAATATACAGTGTGGAACATGACGTACCATTCATGTACTTTAGTGTAATTATTGCAGAGAAACAAGTGCACACAGTGTGAAACATGGGATCAAATCCATAACATGCAATTTTAGAAAGAATGTCCAGACACTGGGGGACATGGCATATGTTACCATACACTGTTGTTATTGAAGGTAGATCAATGCAGACAAAGCAGTATATGGAATACCATCCCTGCGCTGTAATGATTGACAATATACAAATGTTACACACAGTTGGTATGCAAAATATGCCATCCATGCAGAAATCAGTAACATGTAGACTGTAGAACATGGTATGCTGTCCATACACAGTATTCAGTGAAATTATTAAGACATTGTGGAACATGGCATACCACACCTGGCATACCACGCCTTGGTATGCCATATGCACACTACTACACTTGAAAGTACTAGTGACAGTAGACAGTGTGCAACCTGGCAAATTGGTATGCCATCCATACACTTTATTTCGTGCAATTATTTAAGACATTGTGGAACATGGCATACCACACCTTGGCATACCATCCATACACTAGTAGTAAAAGTACACAGTGTAGAACATGGCATACCAAGAGGGCATACCACCTCTTGGCATGCCATCCATGCACTATTAGTGACATTAGACAGCATGGAACATGGAATATCACCTCTTGGTATGCCATCCATACACTATTAGTGACATTAGACAGCATGGAACATGGCATACCACCTCTTGGCATGCCATCCATGCACTATTAGTGACATTAGACAGCATGGAACATGGCATACCACCTCTTGGCATGCCATCCATGCACTATTAGTGACATTAGACAGCATGGAACATGGCATATCACCTCTTGGTATGCCATCCATACACTATTAGTGACATTAGACAGCATGGAACATGGCATACCACCTCTTGGCATGCCATCCATACACTATTAGTGACATTAGACAGCATGGAACATGGCATACCACCTCTTGGCATGCCATCCATGCACTATTAGTGACATTAGACAGCATGGAACATGGCATATCACCTCTTGGTATGCCATCCATACACTATTAGTGACATTAGACAGCATGGAACATGGCATACCACCTCTTGGCATGCCATCCATGCACTATTAGTGACATTAGACAGCATGGAACATGGCATATCACCTCTTGGTATGCCATCCATACACTATTAGTGACATTAGACAGCATGGAACATGGCATATCACCTCTTGGTATGCCATCCATACACTATTAGTGACAAGTGGACAGTACAAACAAGGCATTTTTTTGCATGCTATGCATACACTCCAGTGAAATTATATAAGAGAGTGTGGAACATGGCATACCACCCCTGGATATACCATCCATACACTATTACTGACAGTAGACAATGTGGGACATGGCAAGGTTACATATCATCCATACACTGCAATTAGTGAAATTATTTAATACAGTGTGGAATATGGCATACCACCCCCGGGTATGCCATCCATACACTTATGTGTCATACATATACTTTTCACATTGACATATCATCCATCCACTGTATGGAGTAAAATTATTTAAGACATGTGCAGCATGGCATACCACCGTCATACATTTTAAGTGACATGCTGACAGAGTAAAACATGGCAATTTAGCATGCCATCCATACACAGTATCAATGAAATTATTTAAAACAGTGTGGGACATGGCATACTAACATTTGGTATGCCATCCATACACTATTAGGATACATACAGACAGCGTGGAACATAACAGTTCAGCATGCCATCCACTACTATTAGTGACAAATAGACAATGTGGAACGTGGCATACACTGTGATGACTTTATATAGTCATTGTGGAATATAGCATGCTATCCATACACTGTCATTACAGACAAGACATAGGAATGTGGGTTAGGAATACCGGAAGATGGTATGTCATCCGTACCCTACAATCTGTTACCATAAAAGCACACACAGCGTAGAATATGGCATATAATCTTTTAATGCAATATGCATAAAGTACAGCTTACACGAGAAGTGTCATTTATATGCTAAAACACACACCACCTGGAGGTGCTGGAGAAAGCTTTTATATTGGCCAGCATAGCAACAAAACTGTTGTAAAACTGACTTTTTTCTTCTTTAAAAAAAAATTAGCTATTTGAATAATTATGATCATTATTATATGAAAGATTTAGACATGATTGAAATAAAATATGGTATTAGTTACCAATTTCATTGGCACAACACGTACCTTCACACTAGACAATAGCGTAAAGTGAACATTATAATAATGCATACAATGCAACCTTATTGGAAACCATAGGAAGTGTGTGTGCGGTGATTTTTAAAAAAAGATTAACAAAATCAAATAAATGTTTAAATATTTCCTGAACATGAAACGGTCGTAAACTAAGATTACTGGACATAACAATGGTGAATGAGAATAGGCAAAGCAATAAGTTGTTAAAACATATCAATGGGTGTAATGATTTTTTGTTAATTGGGCAACGCACATTGGCGTACCATGACACTGGCTTAAGGTGCACACTCGCGTAATGTAACTATGCCAATCGGCACATATAAGACCTGACTTGTGAAATTATGAGAATCATAGATCAGGACGTATCCTGAAATCGGGAGACAGGAATAAGACCTAAAATACAATGCAGCCTAAGGTCGACAAAACATGGCGTGTATAACATTGCTGCCTAAGGTCGAAAATTTACAAGAATTATACCATGTCGCCTAAGACCTAATATACAATGCAGCCTAACACCTAAATATACCGTGTCGCCTAACACCTAAAATACAGTGCAGCCTAACACCTAATATACAATGCAGCCTAACACCTAAATATACCGTGTCGCCTAACACCTAAAATACAGTGCAGCCTAACACCTAATATACAATGCAGCCTAACACCTAAATATACCGGATCACCTAACACCTAAAATACAATGTAGCCTAAGACCTAAATATACAATGCAGCCTAACATTTAAATACACGGTGCAGCCTAAGACCTAATATACGATGCAGCCTAACACCTAACATATAATATATAATGCATCCTTAGATCATTGAGAGTAAGCTGGCCGATTTGAAAGCCTTGGACAGCGGCAAACAGCTGACAAGAAGGAAACCCCCACAACAGCTTGCAAATGAGGACAGGTTGAGGGAGCTGGAACAGCAGTTGACTGATGATGACATTTCCGTCGCAGAGTTCTTGAAAAAATCGTGTTCGCGCTTCCACCGATATGTAGATGCCATTGACAGCGGCAGCGAATCCGACACGGAACTTTCATATTCCGAGGCTGAAGAAGAGGAGCCAGAGGTTGCCCCGGCAGTGGAGGCAGAGATCGAAGCAGTTCCAGCCAACCAGCCACCAGCAGCAGCAGGCAACATGTGCCCAGTGTGCTTAATGGCTGCAAGAAATGCTGTCATCACACCTTGCGGCCATTCCGCGTGCTTGGAGTGTGCTGACACTATCTGGACATTGACCCCGCCTGGAAACAAATGCCATGAGTTTTGTTTGTTTTACGTCCTCCCGGCCTAAGCCATGTGGGACATTTCTTTGCCATGAGTGTCGAGATCCCATTCTTAACGTTGTTCGTGTGTTTGGCATGTCTTGAATGAATGAGTGAATAAAAATGAATGAATGCATGACATTTACTTTATGAGGATATGTGTTAAATGAGTGAATCAATCGATCATTCAATCAATCAATGCATATATGACATTACATTTTGTTGTATGCAGTTATATAGTTTTTATCTCAATTCATTTTAATTCAAATAAAGTAATACACCTCTTACCTCATCGTGTGTGTGTCAAGTTTCTCCTCCGTATATTAGGTCTTAGGCTGCACTGTACATTTCGTGTTAGGCTGCATTGTATATTAGGATTTAGGCTGCACCGTATATTAGGTGTTAGGCTGCACTGTATATTTCGATGTTAGGCTGCATTGTATAAGGTCTTGGGCTGCACCGTATATTAGGTGTTAGGATGCACTGTACATTTCGATGTTAGGCTGCATTGTATATTAGGTCTTGGGCTGCACCGTATATTAGGTGTTGGGCTGCACTGTACATTTCGATGTTAGGCTGCATTGTATATTAGGATTTAGGCTGCACCGTATATTAGGTGTTAGGCTGCACTGTACATTTCGATGTTAGGCTGCATTGTATATTAGGTCTTGGGCTGCACCGTATATTAGGTGTTAGGCTGCACTGTACATTTCGATGTTAGGCTGCATTGTACATTAGGTGTTGGGCTGCATCGTATATTAGGCCTTAGGCTACATGGTATATTTAGGTGTTAGGCGGCATTGCAG
This sequence comes from Phymorhynchus buccinoides, assembly GCA_017654935.2. NCBI lineage: Eukaryota > Metazoa > Mollusca > Gastropoda > Neogastropoda > Raphitomidae > Phymorhynchus > Phymorhynchus buccinoides. The sequence goes on from CM065692.1 coordinate 1,317,710, forward strand.
TATTACAATGTTTCGACCTTGGGCTGCATGGTATATTAGGTCTTGGGCTGCAATGTATTTTAGGTCTTATTCCGGTTTCCCCTGAAATCCATACACCAGAAATGAAACATCAGAACAAATTTAAAACGACTATACCATAGCATATGGTTTGTTAATATATGCCAAAAATGATAGTAGCCACATTGAATTACAATGACTTCATAATATAAAAAATGCAACAGCATAATCATACATACCTGAAAAACAAAACAGCCATTCAAAATTAAAACAGCTACATGTCCATAGCAAAGACACAAAAATAAGCAACACACATTGATGTACCATATACATTAGTATTATTAGGTACTTTATAGTCACAGAGGCGTCTCTGTGAAATTCTGGTTGCTCCCACCTGGAGAGAGCGTCACAGCCAGAGGCGCGCCACCCAATTTTTTTTATTTTTATTTTTTTTTGCATGCGATTTTTGTCACTGATGGGGGGGGGGGGGGGGGGTAATTTTTTTACCAAATGACAACTTTTTCGTTGCCACTGGGCTTAGCGTATGCTAAGTGCATGGGCACACGGGACCTCGGTTTATCGTCTCATCCGAAAGACTCCACGTTCAGACCGTTAAAGCCTAGTGCAGAATGAGAGGAAAAAATCCCCTGTACCCAGGTTCGAACTCGGGTTTACTGGACACGAAGCGAACGTGATACCACTGTGCCACTATACACATACATAATGCACATACCTGCGCAACAAATCTTAGAAAAGATGCATGAAAAGCTCGATGTACATAAATGTACTATGCACATTGATGGCACACACATAGGCGAAATGCACATTGGCATAAACTGACAACGCACATATGTGTATATGGGCACAACGCACAGCCCTTGGCATACGTTACACAGCGGGAAAACGGCATTAAAGGTGCAATGCACACATTGGCATCCCTGCACATTGGCATAAACTGACAATGCACATATGGGCGCAATGCACAGTGATGAACCATACACAGTGGGGAAAAACCATTAAATGCGCAACGCACATTGATGTACCATGCACATTGACATAAACTGACAAAGCACAGATGAATCTAAAAACAAAACTTTTCAGAATCCACCCTTGATGAAGACTTTGTCCTGTTTTATAATCTATTAGCTTTTTAAAGAACTTTCCTTTTTTGTTCTTTTTTACAGAAGATGATATCTCTGTTTGTTTGCTAGACACAGAATCCCAGGATGCTTTTTCTAAGACTATAATTTTCATGTAGAGATAAAGGTATATCTATTTTTGCTAAACCGTTTTCAGTGGCTGCACTATTTTTTGCTAACCGGTCAACCCTTTCATTTGCAGATAATCCGCAATGTGATGGAATCCAACAGAAGTCTATAGAAGAACCACGTAAAGACAAAAAATTAATTAAATGATGAATTTCTGACATAAGTTCTCCTCCCACTCTTGTATGAGAATATTTTAAGGATTGTAAGACAGATTTTGAATCAACACAAAATAATATCTGAAAGATGGAAAATGGAAAACTAAGAAGATAATTTAATGCCATAATAATGGCAACAAGTTCTGCAGTAAATATCTCTGTTTGTTTGCTAGACACAGAATCCCAGGATGCTTTTTCTAAGACTATAATTTTCATGTAGAGATAAAGGTATATCTATTTTTGCTAAACCGTTTTCAGTGGCTGCACTATTTTTTGCTAACCGGTCAACCCTTTCATTTGCAGATAATCCGCAATGTGATGGAATCCAACAGAAGTCTATAGAAGAACCACGTAAAGACAAAAAATTAATTAAATGGTGAATTTCTGACATAAGTTCTCCTCTCACTCTTGTATGAGAATATTTTAAGGATTGTAAGACAGATTTTGAATCAACACAAAATAATATCTGAAAGATGGAAAATGGAAAACTAAGAAGATAATTTAATGCCATAATAATGGCAACAAGTTCTGCAGTAAATATAGAAAAATTCTTTCCAATATGATACGATTTCTCTACTTTTAACGATGGAATGACGAATGCAGCACCTGATAAATGATTGTCAAGTACAGAACCATCTGTATATATTTTAAGATGATTTACATAAGTTTCATTTATATGTGCCTTAACATAATGTTGGCAGCAAAGGCCCATCACATTTCTTTAAATTTGTGTATTCAATATCATAAGTAGCCTTACCAAGCTCCCATTTAGGAATTGTGCTATAAGTTATCTGAGGGGCTACTTTTCGGGGTTCAACACCCGCATTTGTAAATAAATCAGACGTATATGAGCCTATTGTTTTTAGAGAATCAATTTTCTGTGCCCGCTTAGGAAAGTGTATTTCTGATTTTAATTGAGTTTCCTTTACACACGAATTTTGTGTTGTATGGCTTCTTAAAACATATTTTGCTAACGCAAGCTTCATATTTTCTTCAAAAGGTAATATTCCAATTTCTGTGTAAGTTCGTAATGTTGAGGCATGAACAGGGACACCAAGAGCTATCTTGTAAGCTTTACTATCAATGCTCTGCAACGTTTTGATTAAATATTTTGGGGCTGAAAAAAATATTTCCTGAGCGTAAGATAATTTTGATCTGACAATCGCAGATGCTAAATGTGTGAGTACTTTACTATCTTTTCCCCATGGTTGTTGACATACCATTTCAAGCAAATTGAAAGCTTTTCTGGCTTTTGTCAGAACACTTTATAAATGGTAGTTCCAGCTCAGTTTAGAAGTTAAATTTACTCCTAACATTTTTATAACTTTTTTGTATTCAAGAGGCAATCCATCTATTTGAAAAGAAGGTAGAGGGTTAGGGTCATAACCAGTATTGAAGAGAACCATATGCGATTGTTCAGGTGAAAGGGCTAATCCATTTTCATTCATGTACTTACTGATTTTGTCCAGTTCATTTTGATATATCTTTTTAATATAGTTGATTGATCTAACAGGTGTGTGTCTTTTGAGAGTAACTTTCATCCATGTGCAAATGTCATCCGCATATTGTACTAGTTCAACATTGTTTTTACATTGCTTTTGGAAGATCGTGCATCAAAACGTTAAAAAGGATTGGAGCTATCACGGCTCCTTGTGGAAGTCCCATTTGAACATGTCTTTGATTAGAATAGACATTGCCAACCTTAGTCTGTATTTTTATATCACTTAAAAAGGTTTTTAAGTAGTTGTACATATGCCCTGAAAGACCTATTGATTTCAATTTATTCAGAAGTTTTGAATGCCAAACTTGATCGTACGCCTTTCTAATATCGAAAAAAGTAGCAAGTACATTTTTCCTGCGGGAAAACTGATGTTTGATCTGTGAGGTAACTTTTATTACGTGTGTGTGTACATGCATGTGTGTGTGTGTGTGTGTGTGTGTGTGTGTGTGTGTGTGTGTGTGTGTGTGTGTGTGTGTGTGTGTGTGTGTGTGTGTGTGTACGTGCGTGCGTGTCTGTCCTTGTGTGTATTTTACTATTACAATTGTGCAGAAGTCCTGGATCAAACGAACAAGTTTGAATTGCTAACGACCTCTACAATTAACTCTGTGAATATGACTGCCCTCTGCCCTGGTCTGAAATACCTTAGCACGCAAACAGACTCAAATGTGACAATTCGGCAGAGTAACAAAACGGAATGTAGCTTCCCACAGAATTTTATGCACCATAAAGTTGTATACGGCTTCTGTGGTAATTCCACACCCTACTGTCAACTGCACATTGAGGTGCCACAGGGTACCCATGCTCTGTTACATGTCCAAAGGCTGTTTTATTGGTGTGACTCAAGGGAGAGGCCCGCAGAAAATGTGTACTGGTTCGTAAGAGTAACGCAATGCAGGGATGCTGCTAAGCGTAAAGAAATGAACTGCAACCAGCACTACTTTAAAGATATGTTCATTTATTCACAGGACAACTGTGTGCAAGTGCTAAGTGTGAATACTCCAATAGTTGGGGTTGACGTGAAGCGAGTGTTTAGTACTGATTTAATCACACACAAAATCACAAATCATTCAGGATACATCATAGCCCCACTACTTCTGGAACATTACGAAGTGAGAAAAGAACTGACCACCCACACCAAAAGAGCCTTCATTTTGAGTGTCCGTCAAACAAGCAGACCCAGTGCATGCTTTCCATTTTTACATTTGTTTGTGCACTATAGGAAAGCGGACGAGTCACACCAGAGAGTTGAACATTTCTGCAATGATTGTTGTTCACCAGCCTCTGTATTTGTTACTGCTCACATTCTGTTGACATTTACAAACAAAGTGGGCGATCATGCAGGAATGAAAATCTACTTCGCAACATTACCTGTCAGTGAACATCCACAGAAACTAACAAGTGGTTTGTTCAACTGCAGTGTAACACATTATCCTGCCTTCAAAACTCACCTGGAATGTGACCAGAAAACAGACTGTGAGGATGAACGTGATGAAGCAGAGCACTGCCCCTTCAGTGGACCTGGTTGTCGGGGAATGGTGGCTTCGCGTGACAAATGTTTCAAATTTATAGTGTTGAAGGAGGACACAATTTTCATGATGGCGGATAACTACTGTAAGTCGATGATGGGAAGACTGGCTTCCATCAAAACAAGACAGGAACAACAGGATGCCCTCCATATTTTTGAACATTTTAAATATTTTTTGGTATTTTTTGGCTATTCATCGGGGTGGAACAAACTATCGTTTACATACAGTCGATTTAGTAAGTGGAATGATAACACAGTCATCTATTACATGAACCATTTTAGGATTATTAGCAAGGCTACAAACGAATACCAGTTAAGTAAATATTATTCAGCAAGAAGTAAATACATTGCACGGCTCACATCTTTTAGCGTTATCATACCAAAGAAAATAGAAACTAATTTCAAGCACAGTTTCAGTTTATTGTGTGAATTAGCAAGACAAACACAAAACATGTTGCCAACAGACATTGTAGTTAGTACATTGCAATCGGTCCAACCAAGATCTATGTATACAAAACAGTTCTTATTGTTTTGCCCAAACAATCATTTAACACACACATTCTTGTCCTGTGACCCCCAAAGTCTTTGCTGGAGGTTAGCATATTCACAGTCGTGCTCTGCCCTAAATCTGACTTCCTTGCAGAAGTCTGACACAGTTTTAACCAAGGGAGCTGTAAAGTCCAGACATGCAATGTTCTTTTGTGATGATGACACAATGGTGCATTACACACTGGTGTGTGACTTCCACCAACACTGTGCAGATAACAGTGATGAGTCATTCTGTGAGTACCCAGTTCTTCATGGATTTATGTGCTCCAATGGTCAGTATGCAATGCACAGTCAGCGGTGCAACGACTATTCAGACTGTGCAGATGATTCTGACGAGGTGCACTGTCCCGAAGATGAACTCAATCCTTGTCCGTACTGTGAACAGGTCTCTGAAGGAGATAAGCATCAGCAGTTTTACATCAACCTTGATGGCACGGGATACTTTATCAGGATGGCAATGACATTGGATGAGTCATGTCCCGACAGCCATTACCGTTGTACAGCTGATATGCTGAACTGCCTTCCTCTGCACACCAGATGTAATGGCTATTCTGACTGTACATATGGGGAGGACGAAATCAACTGTCACAAAGTAACATGTGATGGATTGTATCGCTGTCGAGCTTCCACGATTTGTGTGCATACAATTAATCTGTGTGACGGCTGGAGTCAGTGTCCACATCAGGATGATGAACTGATGTGTGACATGGCCTGTCCTCAAAGCTGTCTATGTCAAGGTCATTCATTTGTATGTAGACGTTCTTTTCCATCAGGAATGTTCCTTGATCTTCGATACCTTGATGCTTCGGGTTCTGGAATGTCTCTCAGGGATTTTAATGAAAATGCATTTCTTATTTATCTGGGTTTGCCCTTCTGCTCAATAGCTAATGTTTCTCACATCAGTCTTAGCAATTTACAATCTATTGATCTTAGCAATAATGATATAGAAACTCTCAGTGTAGATGTGTTTGTTCAACTATCAAAGCTACAGGAAATAGAGCTAAAACACAACCCTCTCAAATACCTCACAGGTGGAAATGTGAAGAGGATGCATCACACATTGAAACATGTTGATATTTCAGAAACCGATTTGGCAGATATTAGCTGTGTGTTATCAGTATATTTGCCTGTTGTGACATTCCTGAATGTCTCTTTTTCTGCTGTCCACACAATTGAACCCACTGGTTTGAAGAATGTCCCACGACTACAGACAGTGGACTTTAAAGGTAACCCTATCATTAATTTTCCCTTGGATTTGTTTTCAAAGTCAGACAACTTGCACATTGTTTATTCATCAAACTATAGACTTTGTTGTCAGAATATACTTCCTCTTCACTCAAACAAACTGAAATGTTTCACTCATTCTACCCTCTTCCATTCGTGCTCAAGATTGTTCCCGACAGAGTTCTACAAAGTGTTTTTTTACGTTGTTGGTGTGTGTGCCATTGTAGGTAATTTAATGTGTTACTCAATACCTTTCTTGGACAAGGACATTTTTGGTAGAGGGTTCTTCGTAGCATTGGACCATCTGCAGTTAGCTAACATCTGCATGGGAAGTCACGTTATCATGAATATAATTGCGGACAAGTGGTTTGATGGAACATACATCCAACATGAAAAGACTTGGACCAGCGGTGTGACTTGCAAGGTAGCTGGGTTTTTGTTCCTTTTATCCAGCGAAGTGTCAGTTCTTATCATTGTGATTAGAACACTGGATCACATTGTTGTATTTTGTTTCACCGACAGTTCCAGGAATCTCCATAGCAATCCAACAGCCGCTGTTCATGCACTCACTTGGGTTGTCGCAGCGGTGTTGTCATTCATACCGGTTCTTCCTGGACTGTCACACTGGGGTGTAGATGGCCAGTCCGGTCTGTGTCGTTTAGCTTTACATGATCACTATGGCTCAAACACAGAATTCAGATGGTTCACAATTTACATAGTAGTCAATGCTTTCCTATGTCTAGAGCTTGTGACCGGTCAGATTACCTTGCATAGGAAGATACCAAAATACAGAATATCCCTGGATCCATCCAAAAGATCGTACTATTCTTCATCTGACTTGCTTAGAAAGCTGGCAGCCACGACTTATGCTTGCTGGTTGTCGTTGGCAGTGACTTCTGTCATGGTTGCACAGAACTTAAGCGTTTTCAGCAAAGTTCGTGACGCAATTGTCGTGTTTGTACTTCCTGCCAGTTCCGCTGTTAGTCCCATTCTGTGCGCGTGGAGTGTGACCACACAACGACTGGGACAGGCACGAGAAAATAAATTATTACAACTGTTAAGATCAAGACTCACCCAGACAGGTAGACGCTTGAAATAATGCGTATCATTTCGATGAGCTGTTTGTTAGATGCGCAAAGTTGAAAGGGAAGAACTGTTTTCATGTTCCATTTGTTTTTCCTCGATAATTGTTCAACATTGAGTTCGTCTGGTGGCTCGACGAGAGATGACTCTCCTGGCTTATCATACCTTTCCTTGATCAAACAGAGAGAGAGATAGCGAGAGAGAGAGAGAGAGAGAGAGAGAGAGAGAGAGAGAGAGAGAGAGAGAGAGATTCGGAAAGTTTATTCACATAGGCCATGGCCCCTCGTGAAGGGAGTATTGTACACACACACATCAATGAAAACAGCAATTATTATGGACAAACAGTGAACAACAATAAACACCATATTTAACAATTATCTTAATCTCAGGAATATGTCTAAACATTTACTGTACACTGTACTGCGAATTTTAGATCCTTTGTATAAGTAAATAGAAAACTGCTTGACAATAGTTTGATTTGTAGATGCCATGAGTAATGTTAAATGAAACAATGAAGGATTTCGATAATATTTTCGGGGAATTAACTGATTCCTAAGATTATTCAAGGCTGGACAGCAAAACACAAAATGAACTTCTGTTTCCTTAGCATCTTTACACAATGGACAAATAAGATTTTGTTCGTTACAATTTCTGTAGCGGAAATAATGGATAAAAAGGTCAGAGATTCCAAACCTAAATTTTGTCATGATTCTTTTAGGCTACTTATCTATTTTAATCGATAAATATATAGGAGTACTTCGCATACATGAAAACTGCCTATAAAAAGAAAAACGCTCACTATCTTGCACATGGCTTGACCAAATTTGCCATCTGCAATCAACCAGTCTACAACGAAATTCACGAATAAATTGATTAATAAAATTGATAAATTGATTAATATTACCAACCCCTTGTTGAAACCACACAAATCCAAACCCCAATTCTTGTAGCTTAACACGTACTCTCGAAACTCAATTTGATTTTCCTCTTGCGTCCAAATTACACAACATATTGTCAAGTCAAGTCAAAATGATCTTTTTCCTGTCCTCAGAGTGAAAAGTAATACGAAAGCAACTTGAAAAATAACTCAACATGCAAAACAAAACATTCCAAACTGTCTCTGTCTCTGTTCAGTGACAAACTGAAAATCAGGGTGAAGAGAGAAGATTTAGAGGCTGTTCATAGGGTTGGGGCCAGGCAGGTACGTGGTTCGAGTGCTTCAAAGGACACAGGCCGTGGAATCATCGTACGCTTTGTCTCACGTCGTGTTAGAGATTCTGTGCTTACGCCCGCAAAATGTTGAAGGGTTCAAGGATTACTTTGGTAGAGGACTTGACACCTCGGGCCTACCAACTGTTGTGTTCGGTGAAGAACGAGAGGGACATTTGTCAACAGGCCTGGACCAAGAATGGGACAGTGATCGTGAAAACTGTGAGTGGAAGAATTGTAACAGTCAATTCCCTTGCTGAGTTTAGACAGCTATGGTAGAACTAACCACTCGATTGCCTTTAATTTGATCTTGATTAAGTTGATGTCGTCTGCTGGAACGACTGGACACTCCAGACTTAGACATGACATTTATGCAAAGTTCCACATTGGAGACTCCCCTGTGTGCCCCTGTCGTGCCGCTGACGTACGTAGGCCTACATGACTGTTGGTCATATCATTGGGACCAACTTTGTTTATTTATTTCATAAACTACCTGCCTGCCTGCAGATGATACAAAAGCTTATTGCGGAATCGTCAGTGACGAATCCCATACTAAACTTCAAGAGTATATAGACAAATTAGTTAACTGGACGAAAGAATAGCAAATTAAATTTAATGGACAGAAGTGTCAAGTGTTGCATATATTGGTAAAAAAAATAACCCTAACTTTAGCTATACAATTGATGGTTGTGAATTAGAAGCTTCTGAAGTGAAAAAAGACCTGGGAGTTATGGTGGATAGTAAGTTAAATTTTGATCATCACATCACTGAAACTAATAAAAAGGCAAATAAAATCTCTGGTATGATTTCTCATTTCATTCATGCCCCACATGGCCGAAAGACCCAAGAGGGCGTAAAACATTATTTTCTCTCTCTCTCTCATTTCATTCAGCACAAAACTAAAGATATTATGGTGCCCTTGTTCAAATCATTGGTGAGACCAATAGTAGAATATGGTAATGTGATTTGGTCTCTATCATTAAAGAAACATATTAATGCTATCGAAAATGTCCAAAGGCGATTCACTAAGCAAATTATCAACATGATTAATATGAGCTATGAGGAAAGACTAAAACTTCTTAATCTACCTAGCCTGGAGTATAGAAGAGCACGGGGAGACGGGGAGACGGATTGAAACTTTTAAGACCTTAAACGGATATTATGATACTAGAACTACAAACACGTACACTTTTTTCTCTTAGTAACTCTACCACTAGAGGACACTCCTTAAAACTAACAAAATCATGAGTTCATGCTAATATGTATGCACATTTTGTCCCTAACAGGGTTATTAACAATTGGAATTCACTACCAAATGATACTGCAACCGCAGGAACACTCAATACGTTTTTAAAAAAAATTAATTTTTGGGAAGATTATTGCTTCCATACTAATATAAGTATTCAGTAATAATTAGTATGCAGATCAGTTTGCTTGTTTCATTGTATGTTGTACTCTTTAAAAAAGAAAAAGAAGAAAAAAAATAATACCCCCCCCCCACAAAAAAAAAGTTTTAAATTGCGTTTCCTTATAAGCTAAAAGGAAATGGGGGAAGACGGGGTAAAAAGCGCATGGGCGGGTAAGAAGCCCACCCCAATTATCTCATGAAATGAAGCAAATTTCAGTCTCATTTTGCCCATGAGACGAATGTTAATGTTTAGCATTCGTCTCATGGGCAAATTTGACTGAAATTTTATTTATTTCATGAGATAATTGGGGTGGGCTTTTTACCCGCCCATGCGCTTTTTACCCCGTCTTCCCCTAGCAGGCTAAAGGTTATTTAAAAGCCTATATACTATATATGATATGATATGATATGATATCCTATTACCCTCTATAAATAACATTCATTCAATTCAATTCAGTTCAATTCAATTCCTTCGGGATTGTCGATTATTTCAGGACCTGCGAGATGAAACTTGGCCGTCGGATACACCGGTTCAGGACTCTTCGGCTGTCTGGAGGATCTTCGGCGGACGGCAGCCTTCGTCAGGGCCACTGGGGTTCCTGTCTGAACTATCGATGAAGAAGAAGAAGAAGACGGGCAGCTAGACTAGCAGACGCCGAACCAGACCTATATACAGAGAGACAAACAGACAAAGAAAAACATAGTAATTAACCACCCCCATTATGCTTAGCCTACGACTCTCAATCTCAAAGTCTGCATGGTTCTTTCAGTTTCATGAGAAATTTTGATGAGGGAGGGGGGTATCTAAACTACACGTTTGCCGCCGTAGCTACACACTGTACTGATGGTCAAAGGCAGAGAGAAAGTCAACTGGTTGCTGATATCGATGGCTGGACCGTTGCTACACACTGTACTGATGGTCAAAGGCAGAGAGAAAGTCAATTGGTTGCTGATATCAATGGCGGGACCGTATCTCTCTGTTGACTCTTCAGTCACGAGTCTTCTGTCCCCCCCCCCCCCCCCCACCTCTCTCTACCCCACGTGATGGCCCTGTTCCTCCCGTCTTTCCCTTGGGTTGACCTTTACCCCCATAGCCATTCTCTACAGTGTTCTATCAGTATCTCTTCAACTTGATAGTGGAGAGTGGGTGATTCTGGGCACTAGTGTAACTAGCAGAGAAAATACGTGTTGTCAGAGACAGAGAGAGACCGAGAGAGAGAGACCCGCAAAAGATTTAGTTTATTACAAGTACCCTGCTTTATTCAAGAGGATCAACAGGTAAGTTTGATCATTAACTCTTGGGCTCTGAAGTTCTGCAATCTGTCTATCTAACGTGTGTCTTTCTAGCTGTGTCTCTGAAGTTCTGCAATCTGTCTATCTAACGTGTGTCTTTCTAGCTGTGTCTCTGAAGTTCTGCAATCTGTCTATCTAACGTGTGTCTTTCTAGCTGTGTCTCTGAAGTTCTGCAATCTGTCTATCTAACGTGTGTCTTTCTAGCTGTGTCTCTGAAGTTCTGCTATCTTTCTATCTAACGTGTGTCTTTCTAGCTGTGTCTCTGAAGTTCTGCAATCTGTCTATCTAACGTGTGTCTTTCTAGCTGTGTCTCTGAAGTTCTGCTATCTTTCTATCTAACGTGTGTCTTTCTAGCTGTGTTTCTGAAGTTCTGCTATCTGTCTATCTAACGTGTGTCTTTCTAGCTGTGTCTCTGAAGTTCTGCAATCTGTCTATCTAACGTGTGTCTTTCTAGCTGTGTCTCTGAAGTTCTGCTATCTTTCTATCTAACGTGTGTCTTTCTAGCTGTGTCTCTGAAGTTCTGCAATCTGTCTATCTAACGTGTGTCTTTCTAGCTGTGTCTCTGAAGTTCTGCTATCTGTCTATCTAACGTGTGTCTTTCTAGCTGTGTCTCTGAAGTTCTGCAATCTGTCTATCTAACGTGTGTCTTTCTAGCTGTGTCTCTGAAGTTCTGCTATCTGTCTATCTAACGTATGTCTTTCTAGCTGTGTCTCTGAAGTTCTGCAATCTGTCTATCTAACGTGTGTCTTTCTAGCTGTGTCTCTGAAGTTCTGCTATCTTTCTATCTAACGTGTGTCTTTCTAGCTGTGTCTCTGAAGTTCTGCTATCTGTCTATCTAACGTGTGTCTTTCTAGCTGTGTCTCTGAAGTTCTGCTATCTGTCTATCTAACGTGTGTCTTTCTAGCTGTGTCTCTGAAGTTCTGCAATCTGTCTATCTAACGTGTGTCTTTCTAGCTGTGTCTCTGAAGTTCTGCTATCTGTCTATCTAACGTGTGTCTTTCTAGCTGTGTTTCTGAAGTTCTGCTATCTGTCTATCTAACGTGTGTCTTTCTAGCTGTGTCTCTGAAGTTCTGCTATCTGTCTATCTAACGTATGTCTTTCTAGCTGTGTCTCTGAAGTTCTGCTATATGTCTATCTAACGTGTGTCTTTCTAGCTGTGTCTCTGAAGTTCTGCTATCTGTCTATCTAACGTATGTCTTTCTAGCTGTGTCTCTGAAGTTCTGCTATCTGTCTATCTAACGTGTGTCTTTCTAGCTGTGTCTCTGAAGTTCTGCTATCTGTCTATCTAACGTGTGTCTTTCTAGCTGTGTCTCTGAAGTTCTGCTATCTGTCTATCTAACGTGTGTCTTTCTAGCTGTGTCTCCTTTCTTGATGTCAGTCTCTGACCTGTGTTCATTGGAGAGTCCCCATGTTTTATTGCCCCAATGAATTGAAAGAAAATTGTCTCTAAAAATGAATTAATTCTATGCTTTAAGAAAAACACACCAAAAGAAATGAAAAAGTAGGCCTAATTAGAAACAGACGTATCATAGACATGACAGCCTATGTCAAAGTTCGTAGGCCTGTAGGTATTATACGCTATGCAGTTTTGATTTTTTTCCCCAAATAACTATTGTTTATTACTCTCTCTCTCTCTCTCTCTCTCTCTCTCTCTCTCTCTCTCTCTCTCTCTCTCTCTCTCTCTCTCTCTCTCTCTCTCTCTCTCTCTCTCTCTCTCTCTCTCTCTCTCTCTCTCTCTCTCTTTTGTGGAGGATGCTACGAGGGCCTATTATACTATCTATTGGAAGTACGTTTCATATGGCGTTGTTGTTTGCTTACGTGTTTGTTTTCTCTACGCTGCGTGCACACGTCTGTTTATTCATGCTTTTTCAAGAAAAGTTCGAATCATAGCTATCTTTTCTCCCTACACTTAATACCCACACCCGAAAACCTCACTGTCCTGATTAATATGCGTGCTGAATCACTGGTGAACATACCCATGAGTGTTTGCGTTGCATAATTTGTTCCTTTGGCTTTCAGCCATGGACGGCTACAGACCTCTGCCCCGCTCCTCTCCCTCCTCCCGATCCTCAGGACTGGCTGGAGAACAAACGGAGGACGGCCACCAGTCTCTGCTGTGGGACCCTTACCCCGCCCGGAGGGAAGACCCTCAGCCCCCTGATGCCTTCTCCTGGATGTACGCCTCTCCAGAGCTCACCAGTTCAGATCGTTGGGGGGGACTGGACTCCGCTCACAGAAGCAGCAGTCCACCACGCATCCCGCACTCCGACATCACCGTCATGTATCCCGCATCCTCCTCAGCCCAAGGTTCTATGAACAAGCGTATCTCCTTACCCTTCTCATCCACATCAACGTCCAGTTCTAAGAAAGAACCCTGCAAGTCTTCATCAGCGTCCAGTCCAGGGTCCAATCGAGGTCCATCCAGGCTGTCCAGGCTGTGGTCATCCCTGCGGGGTGCTGGGGGGCACCGGGCTGTGCAGGAGGTGCTGGACAGTGTGGCCTACGACTCTGATGACAAGGGCAGCTTCCAGGCCTGGGCTGGGTCTGTGCAGGGACAGGGGACACTGGGCGATGGTCATGGTGATGATGATGATGATGATGACGACGATGACTTAATTGTTTATTCTGCTACTGCTGCTGAACACAAAGAGGAGAAGAAGAAAGCAAGAACAGGCAAAGGGGTTGCTCAACGAAGACAGTCAGCTAAGGACCGAGGTAAAGATTGATAGGGTAAGGTCTCACTAAGTCATTATCTTTTGGATGTGTGTGTGTGTGTGTGTGTGTGTGTGTGTGTGTGTGTGTGTGTGTGTGTGTGTGTGTGTGTGTGTGTGTGTGTGTGTGTTCGTTCTTTAATTAACGTCTATATCCACTTTACAGTGATCTTAGACCCAAAGAAATGTTTTTTAAAATGTATGTGTGTGTGCATGATTATGTACAAATGTCCGTTTAAGGGGGGTTGTGGGTGTGCGTGTAGGATGTATGTTAGTCATATAATTTACATGAATAAATGGGGTGAGGGGTATGTGAATCTGAGTACATGTATGATTTAGTCCCTATGTTAGTGAAACGTCAGTGAACTACTTAGAATTATATTGAAACATTTAAATCTAACATTATATCAAAACATTTTAAGGAAACAAACAATAAATGAACAATATTAAACTCAAAAAAAAGGAAAGTGAAATAAATAACAAACACATCAAAGCAAAGGTCCAATTGGGCTCCTAATAAGTCCCCGAACAACTTCTAGAATCTTTGATTTATCACAAAGAATGTCTTCATAGGCTGTCATTGACTATTGTGTTCAATAACCAGTCAGGTAAATAGTTTTTCATATGTTCACACACAAAACAAATCACATGGAATGGTGTAATATGCTGGCCACAAATGCAACTCACATTTTTACAGAATTTTGCTTTCAGTGCATCAAGCCTGAATTTAATTAAAAACTAAACTTATTAGGATCCACCCTTGATGAAGACTTTGTCCTGTTTTATAATCTATTAACTTTTTTAATAAATTTCCTTTTTTCTTTCTTTTTTCTTTTTTTTTACTGAGGATGATGTATCTGTTTGTCTTCTATTCACAGAATCCCAAGATGTTTTTTCTAAAGGGCTATAATTTTCATGCTGAGATAAAGGAATATTTACTTTTGCTAAACCTTTTTCAGTGGCTACCCGGTCAACCCTTTTATTTGCAGATAATCCACAATGTGATGGAATCCAACAAAACTCAATATAAGAACCACGCAAAGACAAAACATGAATTAAATGGTGAATTTCTGATATAAGTTCTCCTCTCACTCTTGTCACAGTGTGAGAATCAAGACTTGTAAGACAGATTTTGAATCAACACAAAATAACATCTGAAATATAGAAAATGGAAAACTAAGAAAAACTAGAAAAATTATTTCCGATATGATATGATTTCTCTATTTTTTAACGATAGCATGATATGACGAATGCAGCACCTGATAAATGATTTTCAAGTACAGAGCGATCTGTAAGCTATATATTTTGAGATGATTTACATACGTTTCGTTTATGTGTCTTAACATATGTTGGCAGCAAAGGCCCATCACATTTTCTTACATCTGTGTATTCAATATCATAAGTAGCCTTACCAAGCTCCCATTTAGGAATTGTGCTATAAGTTATCTGGGGGGGGGGGGGGGGGGGGGGGCTACTTTTCGTGGTTCAACACCCGCATTTATATACAAATCAGACGTATATGAGTCTATTGTTTTTAGAGAATCAATTTTCTGTGCCCGCTTAGGAAAGTGTATTTCTGATTTTAACTGCGTTTCCTTTACAAACGAATTTTGGGCTGTATAACTTCTTAAAATATATTTTGCTTACGCAAGTTTCATATTTTCTTCAAAAAGTAACATTCCAATTTCTGTGTCAGTTCTTAATGTTGAGGCGGCTATCTTGTAAGCTTTACTATCAATGCTCTGCAACTTTTTGACTAAATATTTTGGGGCTGATTTGTTTTTCCTGGGCGTAAGATAATTTTGATCTCACAAGCCCCGTTGCTAAATGTACGAGTACTTTGTTATTTTATTCCCATGGCTGCTGACTTAAGCCCTTACCATTTTAATTTAGTTTAATCGTTTCTGGCTTTTGTCAGAACACGTTCTAAATGGTAGTTCCAGCTCAATTTAGAAGTTAGATTTACTCCTAAACTTTTTACAACTTTCTTATATTCAAGAGGCAATCGATCTATTTGAAAAGAAGGTAGAGGGTTAGGGTCATAACCAGTATTGAAGAGAGACATATGCGATTTTTCAGGTGAAAGGGCTAATCCATTTTCATTTATGTACTTACTGATCTCACACAGTTCATTTTAATATATCTTTTTAATATAGTTCTTCTTCTGCTTCTTTCTCTTGGCACCCTACGTCATCCTATGGACGGTTATGACGCATAAAGTGAATGGATCTAACAGGTGTGTGTCTTTTGAGAGTAACTAACACTAACCCTAACCCTAACCCTTTCTCTTGGCACCCTACGTCATCCTATGGACGGTTATGATGCATAAAGTTAAGTGATCTAACAGGTCTGTGTCTTGTTAGAGTAACTTTCATCCATATGCAGATGTCATCCGCATATTGTACTAGTTCAACATTGCTTTTACACTGCTTTTGGAAGATCGTACATCAAAATGTTAAAAAAAGGATTGGAGCTATCACGGCTCCTTGTGGTATTCCCATTTGGACATGTCTATGATTAGAATAGACATTGCCATCCTTAGTCTGTATTGTTCTATCACTTAAAAAGGGTTTTAAGTAATTGTACATACACCTTGAAAGGCCTATTGATTTCAATTTATTCAGAAGTTTTGAATGCCAAACTTGGTCAAACAACGCCTTTCTAATATTGAAAAAAGTGGCAAGTACATTTTTCCTTCGGGAAAACTGATGTTTAATATGTGAGGTAATTTTGACTAGATTGATCTGCCTTTTCTGAAGCCAGCCTGTTGTATTGGCATTATACCATTTTTATCACAATGTTCAAGTCTTTTAAGAATAATTATTTCCATACGTTTTCCCACTGTGAGGTAAGAGCAGATGGTCTCTCTCTCTCTCTCTCTCTCTCTCTCTCTCTCTCTCTCTCTCTCTCTCTCTCTCTCTCTCTCTCTCTCTCTCTCTCTCTCTCTCTGTGTGTGTGTGTGTGTGTGTGTGTGTGTGTGTGTGTGTGTGTGTGTGTGTGTGTGTGTGTGTGTGTGTGACCGACTTCCTTCAAACCTCAATTGTACGTAAGTGCCTTGAAAACAGCCTGCTGGTTGTGACCACTCAACGGAACGAGCAGTAGAACCAGCCAAACCAAAGATATTCTAAAACAGCCTGCTGGTTGTGACCACTCAACGGAACGAGCAGCAGAACCAGCCAAACCAAAGATATTCTAAAACAGCCTGCTGGTTGTGACCACTCAACGGAACGAGCAGCAGAACCAGCCAAACCAAAGATATTCTAAAACAGCCTGCTGGTTGTGACCACTCAACGGAACGAGCAGCAGAACCAGCCAAACCAAAGATATTCTAAAACAGCCTGCTGGTTGTGACCACTCAACGGAACGAGCAGCAGAACCAGCCAAACCAAAGATATTCTAAAACAGTCTGCTGGTTGTGACCACTCAACGGAACGAGCAGCAGAACTAGCCAAACCAAAGATATTCTAAAACAGCCTGCTGGTTGTGACCACTCAACGGAACGAGCAGCAGAACTAGCCAAACCAAAGAGATTCCAAGAAATTCAGTTGATAGATATCAACTAAAGGAGGCAAAACAGTGTTAACATTATGTAGAACAGTGTATTGCACTTCAAAAGTGTATGAACATATATGTCTTTTCAAAATATCTTCAACGTGATGCAGTTGGCTACTTTAGAGAAGAAGAAAAAAGTTACATAAAATATGAACGTGTCATAAAATACGTTCGTCATCGACCGCTCAGACAAGAACAAAAAAGAAGTTCAACACAGTAAAGTGAGATCATATTGCTGCAAATGAAAGTTTAGTTGTGAAACAGAAAATAATCAGACTTTGAGATCGGGAGTCATAAACATGACAAGGATAGGATCAGCCTAGGGTTGTCATGAAATTGAAAGAAACCAGACTTTGAGATCGAGGTGATATAAACATGAAGAAGATATGGTTAGGATTAGCCTAGGGTTGTTGTGAAACTGAAACGAACCAGACTTTGAGTGATCGAGAGCTATAAAATTGAATAGGATAGGGCTAGGGTCAGCCTAGGGTTGTTGTCGTGAAACTAAAAAGAACCAGACTTTGAGATCTAGAGTCGTAAACACGTAGGTAATATGGTTAGGATCAGCCTAAGTTTGTTGTCATGAAACTGAAGAGAACGAGACTTTGAGATCGACAGTCTTAAACATGAAGAAGATAGGGCTAGGATCAGCCTAAGGATGTTGTAATGAAACTGGAAAGAACCAGACTTTGAGATCGATAATCATAAACATGAAGAGGATAGGGTTAGGATCAGCGAGGGTTTATTGCCATGAAGTTGAAGGAATCCAGAGTTTGAGATTGAGGGTCATAAACATGAAGAGAATAAGGGTAGTATCAGCCTTAAGTTGTTGACAGGGAGGGTTGTTGTAACGAAACTGAAAAGAACCAGACTTTGAGATCAAGTCATAAACACAAAGTAGATTGGGTTAGGATCAGCCTGGGGTTATTGCCATGAAACTAACAGAAATCAGACTTTGACATCAATAACCGTAAACACGAAGTGGATAGGGCTAGGATCAGCCTGGGTTTTTGTCATTAAACTGAAAAGAACCAGATTTTGATATCAAGAATCATAAACATGTAGGGGATAGAGTTAGGATCAGCTTAGAGTTGTCATGAAACTGAAAAGAACCAGACTTTGAGATCGAGAGTCGCAATCATGAATATGATAAGGTCAGGATCAGCCTATGCATGTTGTTATGAAACTGAAATAAGCCAGAGTTCGAGATCGAGTCATAAATATGAAGAGGATATGGTTAGGATCAGCCTAGGGTTGTTGTGAAATTGTAAAGAACCGGACTTTGACACTGAGAGCCATAAAATGAATATGATAGGGTCAGGATCAGCCTAGGGTTGTTATGAAATTGTAAAGAACCGGACTTTGACACTGAGAGCCATAACATGAATATGATAGGGCCAGGATCAGCCTAGAGTTATTGTTATAAAACTGAAAAAAAACCACAGACTTCGAGATCGAGAGTCGTAAACACGAAGAGGATAAGA
>CM065692.1:1341668-1421668 GCA_017654935.2 Phymorhynchus buccinoides
GATAACTCTATTTATAGTACCTTTGTGGTTTTATTATCATACAATTCACGCCTGGTTTTTACTATAAGACAACACAAAATTTGTTTTCTTCACAATACTCTTTGCAGAAGCGTAATACACAACTTTAATGTAAACTCGTTTGGCTTTCAAAATTCTGCAAATGCTTTGCATGCTATTCGTATGTTATACATCATAATTGTTTAGCAGTGTGGACATGCAAGTTTAAGCAGACGACACGAACTCCAGTGGAAACAAGGTTGCTAACGCAAACGCACACACGCAAGCATTGTTGTAAGCTATAAGAGACTTAGGCATAGAAAAAGCATGGCTCAACATCACAGCACAGTAGGCTAACACTTACACAGGCACACCCCCAGGGTGGGTGGGGGGCAGGGGGGGGAGAAAGAAAGAGTTTTGTTTCTGAGTAATGAAACAAGGAACCTGAGAGACAGATGGAGACTTTGTTGAGAGAGAGAGAGAGAGAGAGAAGAGAGAGAGAGAGAGAGAGAGAGAGAGAGAGAGAGAGAGAGAGAGAGAGAGAGAGAGAGAGAGAGAGAGAGCAGAGACAGAGGCAGAAAGCGACAGAAAGAAAGAAACTGACAAAAAGAGGCAGTATGTGAGAGAGAAGGACAATGAAAGTGAGTCAAAGCAGAGAGAGAGAGAGAGAGAGAGAGAGAGAGAGAGAGAGAGAGAGAGAGAGAGAGAGAGAGAGAGAGAGAGAGAGAGACACAGTCACAGCACTCTCAAGGCTAACATGTTCTGGTCACGAGTCTGTTAGGCTAATGCATATTCATGAGGTTCTCAAGGGCAGACAACTGCAGTGACAAAGGGAAGACAACTCTGATACGCCAAGCAAGTCACGTGACCCTCCATGACCCTGTAGAACTGGCCAAAATCACGTGACCTCCACGAGCAAAAGTCACATGATTCCTTACCCAATGCTAATAGGAGGCTGTCTCTTGACAGCCTCCAATAAAACAGTCTTTGGCCAAACACGATGTTTCCTAGCAGTAGGAGACTACAAGAAATTCAGTTGATCAAAGATCAACAGGAGGCTAAACAGTGTTGTATTGCACTTCAAAAGTGTAAAATAATAATGAACATGTCTTTTCAAAATATCTTCAACGTGATGTAGTTGGTTACCTTAGGAAAGAAGAAGAGAAAAAGTGACATAACATATGAACGTGTCATAAAAGACGTTTGTCATCGATCGCTCAGACAGGAACAAAAAGAAGTTCAACGCAATAAAGCGAGATCATATTATATTGCTGAAAATGTAGGTTTAGTTCTGTAAGCAGATGAGATTCATCTTCCAAAGTATTTGTGATCCTAAGTTGTTTAAAAAATATACTTATGGAGAGTTCACGTTTCCAAGATTTTGTTTCACAATGTCAGAAAAGGCTTTTAAATAACAAAATGCTGTTTTCGTTAACACATAATGAGAGTGACATGAAAAATAAGAAGCACCAATTGAAACAAATGTACACTTTACACATTTTCATGAAACCAGACAAAGATGATAGGGTTAGGATCAGCCTAGAGTTGTTGTCATGAAACTGAAAGAAACCAGACTTTGAGATCAAGAGTCATAAACATGAAGAGAATAGGATTAGAATCAGCCTAGGGTTGTTGTGAGTAAACTGAAAACAAACCCCAGACTTTTAGATCGAGACTCATCAACACGAAAAGGATAGGGCTAGGATCAGCTTAGGGTTGTTGTCATGAAACAGAAAGAAACCAGACTTTGAGATCGAAAGTTGTAAACACGAAGAGCATAGGGTTAGGATCAGGCCAAGATTGTTGTCATGAAACTGATGAAAACCAGACTTTGAGATTGACAATCATAAACACGAAGAGAATAGGGTTAGGATCAGCCTAGGAGTGTTGTCATAAAACTGAAATAAACCAGACTTTGTAATTGAGAGTCGTAAACGCAAAGAATATAGGGTTAAGATGAGCCTAGGGTTGTCAGTAAACTGAAAAGAAGCAGACTTTGAGATCGAGAATCATAAACATGAAGAAGATAAGGTTAGGATCAGTCTAGGGTTGTGGTCATTAAACTGACAAAAAGCAGACTTTGAGATAGAGAATCATAAACACAAAGAGGAGAGGGGTAGGATCAGCCTAGCGTTGTCATGAAACTGAAAGAAACCAGACTCTGAGATTGAGAGTCATAAACATGAACAGAAAAGGGTTAGGATCAGCCTAGGTTTGTTGTCATGAAACTGAAAAGAACCAGACTTTTTAAAATGTTATTGCTGTCCCATATGCTGGGTCGTACAGTGGCGTTGCTCCTACACTGCTCATTCTGAATCCCAAAGCGCAGCTACACCCTGGCTTGTTCAAATCGCAGAACCCGAGACCAGCCATCCAAGGGGAGCGAATCTTTGTAAGCCATCAGAAAGCAAACAACCGAGGAAGAACTAGACTTTGAGATCGAGTCAAAATACAAAGACGATAGAGCTAGGATCAGCCTAGGGTTATTGTCATGAAACTGAAAGAAACCAGACTTTGAAATCGAGAGTAATAAACATGAAGACAACTTTTATAGCGCCTAATCTTTAAGCTCTAAGCGCTTTACAGAAATCACTAAAATGAATAGTAAACACAATGAACAAAAAGTATACATCAAACATTGACCAACACCCCCCTTCCCTGATCCCTCAGTCAATTTCTCAATCACGCCCAAATAATGAATGACATAATCTACAGTACACTTTCGCAACCAACTTGAAACACTCACACTGATGGACACTTAAAGACGCCCAGGCCGCACTATTAACAAATCACACCCACACCCACACTTATAACGATAGAGAGAGAAAGAGAACAAGAGAGAGAAAGAGACAAACATACAGACAGACAGACAGAGAAAGACAGAGATGGAGACACAGAGAGTCAGACAGAGGGACAGACAGAGAAAGAGAGAAGAGAGAGACACACAAACAGAGACAGAGATATATAGGACTGAAATACAGTTGCATGCATCATAAAATAACAACTTACTATAATTTGTACATACAATAGTCACAAAAAAGGCACATTATATTCAATATTAATAAACATTCACACACACACACCCCCACACACACACACACACACACACACTGACACACACGCACGCACACACGCGCATACACACAAACACACACAGACACACACGATTAGTGGAAAAACATTAAATGAATGACACTCACACACATACTAATAAAATAGCATTTTAAAACACTTATAACGTAAAATCATTTTAAAACAGTGAGACAAAATGGATAAAGAAATAAAAATACACAAGTACATAAAATGTACTCCTGTAATGTAAACACGAAAATAATAGAGGATAGGGTTAGGATCAGCTTAGGGTTATTGACATGACACTGAAAATAACCAGACTTTGAGATCGAGAGCCATACAAATTAATAGAGTAGGGCTAGGATCAGCCTAGAGTTATTGTCATAAAACTGAAAGAAACCAGACTTTGACTTTTGAGACAGTCATAAACACGACGAGAGTAGGGTTAGGGTTAGCCTAGGGTTATTGTCATCAAACTGAAATAAACCAAACTTTGACATCAAGAGTCGTAAACATGAAAAGAATAGAGGGGTTAGGATCAACTTGGGTTGTTGTGAAACTGAAAAGAACCAGACTTTGAGATCGAGTGCGATAAAAAATGAATCTGATACGGCAAGGCTCATCCTATAGTCATTGTCAAGAAATTGAAATAAATCAGATTTTGAGATCGAGAATCATAAACACTTAAAGTTTAGGGTTAGGATCAGCCTAGAGTTGTTGTCATAAAACTGAACAGAACCAGACTTTGAGATTGAGTAGTAAACACAAAGAGAGTAGGGTTAGGATCAGCCTAGGGTTATTGTCATAAAACTGAGAGAAACCAGACTTTGAGATCAAGAGTAGTAAACATGAAGAAAATAAGGCTAGGATCAGCCTAGGGATGTCATGAAAATGAAAGAAACCATACTTTGAGATCAAGTCATAAACATGAAGAGGATAGGGTTAGGATCAGCCTAGGGTTGTTGTTGTAAAACTGAAAAGAATCAGACTTTGAGATCGAGAGTCGTAAACATGACAAGGTTAGGATCAGCCAAGGGTTGTCATGAAATTGAAAGAAAGCAGACTTTGAGATCGAGGGTCATAAACATGAAGAAGATAGGGTTAAGATCAGCCTAGGGTTGTTGTGAAACTGAAAAGAACCAGACTTTGAGAGATCGAGAGCCATAAAATTGAATAGGATAGGGCTAAGGTCAGCCTAGGGTTATTGTCGTGAAACTAAAAAGAACCAGACTTTGAGATCGAGAGTCGTAAACACGTAGATGATATGGTTAGGATCAGCTTAGGTTTGTTGTCATGAAACTGAAAAGAAAGAGACTTTGAGATCGAGAGTCTTAAACATGAAGAGGATAGGGTTAGGATCAGCCTAAGGATGTTGTAATGAAACTGAAAAGAACCAGACTTTGAGATCGAGAATCATAAACATGAAGAGGATAGGGTTAGGATCAGCCTAGGTTTATTGTCATGAAGCTGAAAGAAGCCAGACTTTGAGATTGATGGTCATAAACATGAAGAGAATAAGGGTAGTATCAGCCTTATCAGCCTTAGTTGTTGACAGGGAGGGTTGTTGTAACGAAACTGAAAAGAACCAGACTTTGAGATCAAGTCATAAACACAAAGAAGATTGGGTTAGGATCAGCCTAGGGTTATTGCCATGAAACTAAAAGAAACCAGACTTTGACATCGAGAACCGAAACACGAAGAGGATAGGGTTAGGATCAGCCTAGGGTTGTTGTCATTAAACTGAAAAGAACCAGACTTTGAGATTAAGAATCATAAACAATGTAGGGGATAGGGTTAGGATCAGCTTAGAGTTGTCATGAAACTAAAAAGAACCAGACTTTGAGATCGAGAGTCGCAATCATGAATATGATACGGTTAGGATCAGCCTATACATGTTGTCATGAAACTGAAATAAACCAGATTTTGAGATCGAGTCATAAACATGAAGAGGATATGGTTACGATCAGCCTAGGGTAGTTGTGAAACTGTAAAGAACCAGACTTTGATACTGAGAGCCATACAAATGAATAGGATAGGGCCAGGATCAGCCTAGGGTTATTGTCATAAAACTGGGAAAAAAACAGACTTCGAGATCGAGAGTCGTACGAAGAGGATAGGGTTAGGATCAGCCTACGGTTGTTGTCATTAAACTGAAAAGAACCAGACTTTGAGATCGAGAATCATAAACACGATGAGGATAGGGTTAGGATCAGCCTTGGGTTGTCATGAAACTGAAAAGAATCAGACTTTGAGATCGAGAGTCTGAAGAGAACAGGGCTAGGATCAGCCTAGGGTTGTTGTCATGAAACTGAGAGAAACCAGACTTTGACTTTTGAGATAGAGTCATAAACACAACGAGAGTATGGTTAGGCTCAGCCTACGGTTGTGTGAATGAAACTGAAAAGAACCAAACTTGGCTCATGTTCATCTTTGACTGTCAAATGATTGTGTCCGTCTGCTAACCTTTGTACTAGGCCTATAGAGACTTACCCTGCTTCCATAGCTTTTGGTCAGATTGCTAGGCTAAAGCATATTCATGAGTCTCTCAACGGTCGTGTGATGCACACGGATGAAGAAGAAAGGGGGCGGGGTCAAGGAATAGTCAACTGATAAATGAACGTGAGGATAGAAGAATGTAAAGTCCATCCGTAAGTATTTCTTCAAAAGAAAGGGTTGATGAATTTACAATGCCAAGCAATACAGAAAGAAAAAATGTTGTTTCTAATATCCGAGTAATAGCAAAACGAACAGCTTTGCTTCACAGTATACTCCCCCCCCCACTCCCCCCCCCCCCCCCCCCCCCCCCCCCCCAAGAGAATATCGTCTGCTAAATGAAATCCATTTGACATGATACATTTCGCTTTGTTTTGAGGCCCTGTAAAGGTTTTTCCTGCCAAAAAGGCGAAACATAAAAATGTTAAGTGTGCAGTCATTTTACTTTTGTTTTTGTTATTATCATGATGAATGCATTTTTTAATTTATCTTTTTTTGACAATGCACTTGCTGTGATTTAGCAAGTTTGGCAAGGCACTTCTGTGATTTTGCAAAGGCTTAAGCAGACGACAGTGAAGGGGTGGGGTGGAGCGTGGCCGACAGTAGCTTAGTATAGTTAGCGATTGGCAACCGGGGAGGGGGAGGGGGGGGGGTAGCAAGAATGAGTTTTTGCAAGAAACATGTCGAGATCACCAGAAAGACAGCCTTTTCAAGGATAAGAAAAGTCACTTTGCTCTGGTTTCCTAGAAATTAAACTGTAAAAACAGCGTGATTCCTCTTTGGCAGAGATACTGGAGAAAAGCCATTTTGGATTGGGTGGGTGAAGTTCACTTATTGTGGTTGAAGCGTTTTCTTTTTTTGTAGTGCAGTAACAAACAAAATGGATCTGGTTCTTTTGTTGTGAGTAAAACTCCTTTAGATAAACGGGTAAAGGTAAAGATGTGCCCCCCCCCCCCCCTGCATTTCTCGGTTAATTTGCAATTTTCCGTTTTTGCCTTTCTTACCAAACATAAAGCTGTATTTTATTAACCTTTTTAGCTAATAATCTTTTTGGAATACTAACCCTAGCCCTAACCCTAGCCCTAAGCTTAACCTTGCCACCCACCCAACCCTACAAAACGGAAAAACGCAATCAACCACGACTGTGACAAATGACGCCGTACACTGCAGTACATGGGGGGGGGGGGGGGGGGGGGGGTCCTATTAGATAATGGCCTAGGGTTATGGGATAGGGTTAGTATTCCAAAAAGGTTATTAGCTAAAAAAAAAAAGGTTAATGAAATACAGCTTTATGCTTAGTAAGAAAGGCAAAAACGGCAAAATGGAATTAACCGAGAAATGCAGGGGGGTGGCACATCTTGACCTTAATTTTTTTTTTTTTAAATGCTTGTATTGCAAAACTTTCGTGCAAACGATTTAGCAGCCATCAAAAAAGAGACAGCGCTCGCCTTCTCTTTGAGTGAAAGCATTTGACTTCCTGCTCCTCCGCCAAAGAGGAATCGCCGATTTGACTTATAGAAAACCAGAGCAAAGTAAGTGTTGCAATCTCTGTAAAGGGTGTTTTCCTGGTGATCTCGGCGTGTTTCTTACAAAAACTCATAAGTCAGAGTGCCCCTTTAACGGTGTGCCATTTGAGGCCCTGAAAAGGTTTTTCCCGCCTAAAAGGCGAGGAGTAAAAATGTTGTGTGCAGTCCTTTTATTACTTTTGTTGTCATTTTTATGATGAATGCAGCTTTTATTTATTTTTAACAATGCACTTGCTGTGATTTTGCAAAAGTTTAGCAATGCACTTCTGTGATTTTGCAAAGGTTTAGTAATGGTGGTTGTACACTTTTTTAAAAATGCCAAAATGAGGATGAAGCCCTGTCAAGGGTATTATCATCATACAATTCACGCCTCGTTCTTACAACACAAAATTTGTTTTCTTCATAATTCTCTTTGCAGAAGCGTAATAATACACAACTTTAATGTAAAATCGTTTGGCTTTCAAAATTCTGCAATTTTTTTGCATGCTATTCGTATGCTATGCATAATATTTTTTTGGACATGCAAGTTTAAGCAGACGACACAAACTCCAGTGAAAGCAAGACTGCTTACGCACAGAGAGAGAGAGAGAGAGAGAATAATGAGGTTTAGCAGACGACAGCAACTCCGGTGAAGAAAGTGTGGTGGAAGCACGCACGCACTAGGCCCTACTAGCCTAGCCTAGTTAAGAGAGAGAGAGAGAGAGAGAGAGAGAGAGAGAGAGAGAGAGAGAGAGAGAGAGAGAGAGAGAGAGAGAGAGAGATTGAATTGAATGAATTTTATTTATAGAGGGTAATAGAGTAAGCAATAACATGCTTTTGTTTTGCTTTGTCTGTGTGTGTGTGTGTGTGTGTGTGTGTGTGTGTGTGAGAGAGAGAGAGAGAGAGAGAGAGAGAGAGAGAGAGAGAGAGAGAGAGAGAGAGAGAGAGACAGACAGACAGACAGAGACAGGCAGACAGACAGACAGAGACAGAGAGCAGGGAGAGAGGCAGGAAAAGGCAGGGCAAAAGACAGAGACAAAAAGAGATAGTATGTGGAAACAAAATTGGAAGCCGTGCAAGGCAGAGAAAAAGAGAGAGAGAGAGAGAGAGAGAGAGAGAGAGAGAGAGAGAGAGAGAGAGAGAGAGAGAGAGAGAGAGAGAGAGAGAGATTGACGCAGTCACAGCCTAACTCTGTCGGTTAACATGTTCTGGTCACCAGTCTGTTAGGCTGATGCATATTCATGAGGTTCTCAATGATCCACCAGCGCGTCGCACCCACGGACCTACATTACATGTAGAGTCGCACGCTCAATTAAAAAGGGCAGACAACTTCAATGACAAAGGGAAGACAACTCTGATGCACCCAGCAGGTCACGTGCTCATCCATGGACCATGGAACTGGACCCAAATCACGTGATCTTCACAGGCAAAAGTCACGTGATCCCCTTCCCGAAATTAATAGGGAGGCTGCCTCTTGGCAGCCTCCAACAAGCTGCAGCGATGTAAGATGGAAGAAGAAACAAAAGTTCCGTGATTTAGGCCTATCCGCAAAAAGCGACCGAACGGCTGTAAGTTTCTATCTGCTGTAAATTTTAGGACAACTAGGCCTCGCGGCCTCTTTATCGTCCTTTCAGTTTTATGTTTGGACTATCAACATGGTTAGGATGTTTTAGAAAAGAAAAGCTGCTTACTAGTAATATTGATATTAGTTTTGAACATCACGTTCTGAGAGTAGACCTATTAAAATATTGGGTTTTGCCTGATGGACAGTTCAAATTACTGTATAAATACTGCAAAGCATTGATCCATAATTATATGCAAGAGGGGTACAGAAGGGAAAAAGGGATAGGTAAACCACGTGTATGCCTTTGGTAATATTCCCTACAAGGCCCTCAAGCAATTGAGTGAATGTTGCAGGTGCACAGTGCACTAAGTAAATGTTGCACGGTGCACTAAGTAAATGTTGCACGGTGCACAGTGCACTAAGTAAATGTTGCAAGGTGCACTGTGCACTAAGTAAATGTTGCACGGTGCACTAAGTAAATGTTGCAAGGTGCACTGTGCACTAAGTAAATGTTGCACGGTGCACTAAGTAAATGTTGCAAGGTCCACTGTGCACTAAGTAAATGTTGCACGGTGCACTAAGTAAGTGTTGCACGGTGCACGGTGCACTAAGTAAATGTTGCAAGGTGCACGGTGCACTAAGTAAATGTTGCACGGTGCACTAAGTAAATGTTGCACGGTGCACTAAGTAAATGTTGCACGGAGCACGGTGCACTAAGTAAATGTTGCACGGTGCACAGTGCACTAAGTAAATGTTGCACGGAGCACGGTGCACTGAGTAAATGTTGCACGGTGCACAGTGCACTAAGTAAATGTTGCACGGAGCACGGTGCACTAAGTAAATGTTGCACGGTGCACAGTGCACTAAGTAAATGTTGCACGGTGCACAGTGCACTAAGTAAATGTTGCACGGAGCACGGTGCACTAAGTAAATGTTGCACGGTGCACTAAGTAAATGTTGCACGGTGCACTAAGTAAATGTTGCACGGTGCACAGTGCACTAAGTAAATTTTGCACGGTACACTAAGTAAATGTTGCACCGTGCACTAAGTAAATGTTGCAAGGTGCACGGTGCACAAGTAAATGTAGCACAGAGCACGGTGCACAAGTAAATGTTGCACGGTGCACTAAGTAAATGTTGCAAGGTGCACTAAGTAAATGTTGCACGGTGCACGGTGCACTAAGGTTCAGCGTGTGCTTTCTGTCAGCCCAGGCCTCCAGGCAGGAGCAGAGGAGCCTGTTCCCCTCACCCCCCGGGGACTACAACGTGCAGTGTCCCCGGGACACGGGGCCCCTCTCAACCCCCAGTGATTATGATGTGCTGTGTCCCCGGGACATGGGGCCCCTCTCCAGGACACGGGCCAGGGTGGACACCGTCCTGAGGAGCGTAGCGCGGGCCTGCTGCTGTGGGGGCCCCTCCACTGTGCCCTGAACCACGTGGAAAGGGGGCAGCAGTGTAACAAGGGATGCAACTCTGTACAGGGTTTTTAATGTTCGAGTGTAAAATTACATCCCTTTATTACAGACTATAAATGTCTTTTAGTCTTTTTCACCCCTCTGGAGTGGAGGGACACTCTTTAGGTAAAATGACACCCCTTTAATATAGACTATAAATGTCTCTTTAGCCTTTTGCACCCCTCTGGAGTAGAGGGACACTCTTTAGGTAAAATGACACCCCTTTAATAAAGACTATAAATGTCTCTTCAGCCTTTTGCACTCCTCTGGAGTAGAGGGACACTCTTTAGGTAAAATGACACCCCTTTAATACAGACTATAAATGTCTCTTTAGCCTTTTGCACCCCTCTGGAGTAGAGGGACACTCTTTAGGTAAAATGACACCCCTTTAATATAGACTATGAATGTCTCTTTAGCCTTTTGCACTCCTCTGGAGTGGAGGGACACTCTTTAGGTAAAATGACACCCCTTTAATATAGACTATGAATGTCTCTTTAGCCTTTTGCACTCCTCTGGAGTGGAGGGACACTCTTTAGGATTTTTATTTTTTATTTTTGCGCACATGAAATAAAAGTTATTTTGCCCTCCCACCTCTTTTTGGAGTGGATGGATACTTGATTGTTTGTGTCTATTTCTTTGCTGTTGTTGTATCTGTCTGTGTACTAATAGGGGAAGACGGGGTAAAAAGCGCATGGGCGGGTAAGAAGCCCACCCTAATTATCTCATGTAATGAAGCCAATTTCAGTCTCATTTTGCCCATGAGACGAGCGTTAATGTCTAGCATTCGTCACATGGGCACATTTGACTGAAATTTTCTTTATTTCATGAGATAACTGGGGTGGGCTTCTTACCCGCCCATGCGCTTTTTACCCCGTCTTCCCCTATATGAACCACTACACAGAATCGCTTTAAATTGTGTACGGTTTTATTACTTGCAATTGACAACTGTCAGATAACTGTTAAGGTAGAGGACTTACTGGTTGCCGTACTCTGCCATATCCTTATTTCTATTCTTTCTTTGCATTACTAACTGCATGGGTGCTTCCATGAAATCCTAGAACACCTGAAAGGTAAAAGGGTCCAGGGTCCACTTAGTCACATAGTTCCTGGTGGGGTACATGGGCAGCATCCCTGTTGGGGGTGAGGGGTACAATGTCCCCTAAAGCTGAAGGGAAAATGCTATTGAACTGACAGGCTGCCTTTGAAGCACACTACACAGCTAAGGCGTGACATGTGGTGGTGTTTTGACAGGCTACCTTAGAAGCACACTACACAGCTAAGGCGTGACATGGGCAGTGATATGTGGTGGTGTTTTTACAGGCTACCTTAGAAGCACACTACACAGCTAAGGCGTGACATGTGGCTACCTTAGAAGCACACTACACAGCTAAGGCGTGACATGGGCAGTGATATGTGGTGGTGTTTTTACAGGCTACCTTAGAAGCACACTACACAGCTAAGGCGTGACATGTGGCGGTATTTTGACAGGCTACCTTTGAAGCACACTACACAGCTAAGGCGTGACATGTGGCGGTATTTTGACAGGCTACCTTTGAAGCACACTACACAGCTAAGGCGTGACATGTGGCTACCTTTGAAGCACACTACACAGCTAAGGCGTGACATGGGCAGTAATATGTGGTGGTGTTTTTACAGGCTACCTTAGAAGCACACTACACAGCTAAGGCGTGACATGTGGCGGTATTTTGACAGGCTACCTTTGAAGCACGCTACACAGCTAAGGCGTGACATGTGGTGGTATTTTGACAGGCTACCTTTGAAGCACACTACACAGCTTAGGCGTGACATGTGGTGGTATTTTGACAGGCTACCTTTGAAGCACACTACACAGCTAAGGCGTGACATGGGCAGTGTTTCTGTTTTGAAAAACTGAACTGAAATTCAGGCACAAACACACACACACATCGAGAGAGAGAGAGAGAGAGAGAGGGGGGGAGGGAGAGAGAGAGAGAGAGAGAGAGAGAGAGAGAGAGAGAGAGAGAGAGAGAGAGAGAGAGAGAACAGAAAGACAGATACAGAGAGGAGTAATGCACCAAGGACAGAAAAGTAATAGGACGAACTGTCTGGAAACAAGGACATTAATAGGACGAAATGTCCTGGCTCTGGCGGAATTCAACAGAACAGTCTGCCAGTATTAATTTTTAATAGGACATTTGCCCTGACCGGAGGAACACAACAGGACATTTCAAGCTTTAAGAGGACTATGTTCTATGACCTGAGTCTCAGGATATAAGTGACAGAGACAGAGACCGTAGATGAAGAAAAAGACTGAGAGACAGTGAGAGAGAGAGAGAGAGAGAGAGAGAGAGAGAGAGAGAGAGAGAGAGAGAGAGAGAGAGAGAGAGAGAGAGAGAGAGAGAGAGAGAGAGAGAGAGAGAGAGAGAGAGAGAGAGAGAGAGTGCAAAAGAACAAAAGAGAGAGTGGAACAGAGACAGAGAGAGAGAGTGGACCAGAGACAGTAGATGAAGAAAAAGACAGAGAGAGAGAGAGAGAGAGAGAGAGAGAGAGAGAGAGAGAGAGAGAGAGAGAGAGAGAGAGAGAGTGCAAAAGAACAAAAGAGAGAGTGGAACAGAGACAGTGAGAGAGAGTGGAACAGAGACAGTAGATGAAGAAAAAGACAGAGAGAGAGAGAGAGAGAGAGAGAGAGAGAGAGAGAGAGAGAGAGAGAGAGAGAGAGAGAGAGAGCAAAAAGAACACAAGAGGGAGTGGAACAGACAGTGAGAGAGAGTGGAACAGAGACAGTAGATGAAGAAAAAGACTGAGAGAGAGAGAGAGAGAGAGAGAGAGAGAGAGAGAGAGAGAGAGAGAGAGAGAGAGAGAGAGAGAGAGAGAGAGAGAGAGAGAGAGAGAGAGAGAGAGAGCAAAAGAACAAAAGAGGGAGTGGAACAGAGACAGTGAGAGAGAGTGGAACAGAGACAGTAGATGAAGAAAAAGACAGAGACAGTGAGAGAGAGAGAGTGGAACAGAGACAGTGAGAGAGAGTGGAACAGAGACAGTAGATGAAGAAAAAGACTGAGAGAGAGAGAGAGAGAGAGAGAGAGAGAGAGAGAGAGAGAGAGAAAAAGAACAAAAGAGGGAGTGGAACAGAGACAGTGAGAGAGAGTGGAACAAGACAGTAGATGAAGAAAAAGACTGAGAGACAGAGAGAGAGTGCAAAAGAACAAAAGAGAGAGTGGAACAGAGACAGTACATAACACACGTAACTCAGTAAATCCCAAACACACTTGACAACCTGGTATAAACCTTTAATAGGTAGAAAAGCATCCCATCTCAATCTAAAGAACAAAACATATCTAACAGCATTTTGATACAACCCAGTCCAAACTAAAATAGAATACAAAATGTCTGGAGAGTAAAATAACATTAACATGCAAATCTGAACATTTGGAGATCAACCATTTCTGGGTAACAAAATGCACTTGGGAATTCTAAAAGAAGAACACAGCGCGACAAAAATACACAGGAAAATAAGCCAATGAAACAAGCACACAGCATTGTTCCTTTCTTATTGATTTCTCCCATTGGAAACTACAGGTAGCATTATTGATTCACAAAAAGTCAATGAATTGATCAATGAAATGAAACAAGCACACAGCATTGTTCCTTTCTTATTGATTTCTCCCATTGGAAACTACAGGTAGCATTATTGATTCACAAAAAGTCAATGAATTGATCAATGAACAAATCAATCAAATGATGAGAAAGTTCCAAGCAAATTAAAATAAATTTCAGAGAAAAGAGTCATATGTTTATCATTAGCACACGGGCCAAATTGATCCTCATATCACCATTTTTAGCACAGGTTACACATTCTTCTTCATCATTTCATTACGATAATTTGGGTGACCATTTTCTTTCTTCGTTATCATTTCATTACAATAGTTTTGGTAATAATTTTCCTTTTTCTTCATAATTTTATTACAATAATTTTTGTGACAATTTTCTTTCTTCTTCATCATTCAATTACGATAATTTTTGGGACAATTTTCTTTCTTCTTCATCATTCAATTACGATAATTTTTGTGACAATTCTTATTTTTTATTTTGGAAGGCTAGAAACAAGGCCCAGGTGGGTTTTTTTTACCTTTGGAAAAGAAAATTACAGTAGATCAGAAAATATTTACTTGCGAATTATTAGATAGCCAGGATAAACAATTAACCAAAATTCCATTTTCTGAGTTATATAAAATTAAAAAGGAAAATAAAATGCCCAAATTTGATTTTCTGAGTTACAAAAAATTCAAAAGTAAAATAAACATTTGTGAAACAATTCAGAGCCACACTGATGACATCAACAACAAAACTGCCATGAATATTTCTTGGAAGTAAAGTAAACAGAAATCCTATGAAAAATCTGATTAAATGCATAGAATAGGAACTGAAAGAAATGTTTGTTTAAGAGGGGAAAGAATGGAAATAATCACCATTATTGTTACAACACAAACAAAGCAGACAATACTGCCTTTTTCCTGAACACACAAACTGACATGCCAGACACAATCAAATGATATTGAAAAGAAAACACATTCAAATAAAGCGAAAGATGAACACTATACATTCTATGAAGTTCTACAGCTTCCGTAATTATGCCACAAACATTAAAAGCCCTATACTGAAAGAAAACAACAACTAACCCCCCCCCCCCCCCCCCCCCCCCCCCCCAAAGTACAATATCCCTAAGCTGCATAAATGGAATAACAAACAAAAACCACAACAACAAAGTAACCTGAACAAGATGATATGTGACTTAGATAAATACCATTATTTGTCCATTTTTCCTCGGTCAAAAAAAGAAAAGAAAAAGGTATATCATATATATTCATACCAGTACTCTTTAGTTTTGCGAAGAAACCATACTGTCATGGTTGGCAACAGTCTACAGTACCTGAGGAGGCCTACTCTAATCCAGGAAAGCAGAGCGTTTGGACACAACACACCAAGCATGGATTTCTAGAAACCATACTGTCATGGTTGGCAAGTCTACAGTTGTCTACTCTAATCCAGGAAAGCAGAGCGTTTGGACACAACACACCAAGCATGGATTTCTAGAACCCATACTGTCATGGTTGGCAAGTCTACAGTTGTCTACTCTAATCCAGGAAAGCAGAGCGTTTGGACACAACACACCAAGCATGGATTTCTAGAAACCATACTGTCATGGTTGGCAAGTCTACAGTTGTCTACTCTAATCCAGGAAAGCAGAGCGTTTGGACACAACACACCAAGCATGGATTTCTAGAACCCATACTGTCATGGTTGGCAAGTCTACAGTTGTCTACTCTAATCCAGGAAAGCAGAGCGTTTGGACACAACACACCAAGCATGGATTTCTAGAACCCATACTGTCATGGTTGGCAAGTCTACAGTTGTCTACTCTAATCCAGGAAAGCAGAGCGTTTGGACACAACACACCAAGCATGGATTTCTAGAAATCTGAACATAAAACAAACTCACGCTGCTCTGGTGACAATAACTTCACCAAGATCTGTATGTATAAGCACTTGTGACGTGTGTGTGCATTCGTGTGTGTGTGTGTGTGTGGTGTGCATGTATGTGTGTGTGTGTGTGTGTGTGTGTGTGTGATAACCTCTTTTCACAGTGAAAGCGCAATGGCATACAGGTAGACCATTAGAGTTACATCCCCTCATACCATTTTGCTATGAGAATTCCATGGTATATAATTATAAACTGCTCTAGAAAGAGATATAATTATAAAGACTGTTCTAGAAAGAGTTATAATTATAAAGACTGCTCTAGAAAGAGATATAATTATAAAGACTGCTCTAGAAAGATAGATAATTATAAAGATTGATGTAGAAAGATATACAATTATAAAGACTGCTCTAGAAAGATAGATAATTATAAAGATTGATGTAGAAAGATATACAATTATAAAGACTGCTCTAGAAAGATAGATAATTATAAAGATTGATGTAGAAAGATATGTAATTATAAAGATTGACGTAGAAAGGGTTTTAACAAACATCTGGCAACAT
The DNA here is from genome assembly GCA_017654935.2 of Phymorhynchus buccinoides. Lineage (NCBI taxonomy): Eukaryota > Metazoa > Mollusca > Gastropoda > Neogastropoda > Raphitomidae > Phymorhynchus > Phymorhynchus buccinoides. The sequence goes on from CM065692.1 coordinate 1,357,771, forward strand.
CCAAGGAAACTGTTTGCACAGCCCTCTCACATGATTGCAACAGATAAAAATCTAAAACCAAGAGTACCGTAAGAAACAGTAAGAAACTATAATAACATCAAAATGCTGATAAGTCACTGTTAAACACAACATTCTCTTCATAATAAAATCACACAATCATAAGGTAAATTACATCTTGAATCTAAAATATTGAAAGTTTTGACCAAGAAAAACAGGAACAGAGAAGGGAGGGAGGGAAAGAGAAAGGAGAGGGAGGTGAGAAAGAGAGATAAGAGAAAAGCAGGCAGACAGATTAGTAGAAAAAACATCACAAGACAACAAAAGCAAATAACATTACAATAGCAACAAAACATTTGTCATGTTTGGCACCAAACTGAGACGTCACATTGCGTTCAACATAAAATTAGAATTATTGAAAGCATTTGTGTTAAGAGTTCGTGCGCATACAAAACTCACCAGGCATTTGTGCTAAGAGTTTGTGCGCAAACAAAACTCACCAGGCATTCCAAATATTATTGATGATGGGTCTTAAGAAAAAAAGAAAAATAACCACACCCACAAAACAACAACAAATGTGGATGTTTTCTGCTAGCAAAATCTGTGAGAGAATCTTTGACCCTGAAAAACAAGCAAACAAACAACAACAACAACAACAGCTTTGTAAATAGGTTTTTAATCTCATCACTGACCAATAACAAAAAAGGTAACATCCTAATAACAAAGAGAATCTCAGATTCGTAGCACAGAGCATTATGTTTTCACATCAGTAAAATGATATACGAGTACTAAAGGATGTCATTCTAGTCATGTTAAATCTTAAATCTTATTCGCAAGCACAGACAAAAAGTGTATATTAATTTATTCAAATCACACAAAATAGAAAAGCTTTTGTTCATATGCAAGAATAAAACGGACATGCAAAATGCACTTTGTTGACATGCAAAATGCACTTTGTTGACATGCAAAATGCACTTTGTTGACATGCAAAATGCACTTTGTTGACATGCAAAATGCACTCTTTGTTGACATGCAAAATGCACTTTGTTGACATGCAAAATGCACTTTGTTGACATGCAAAATGCACTCTTTGTTGACATGCAAAATGCACTCTTTGTTGACATGCAAAATGCACTCTTTGTTGACATGCAAAATGCACTTTGTTGACATGCAAAATGCACTTTGTTGACATGCAAAATGCACTTTGTTGACATGCAAAATGCACTCTTTGTTGACATGCAAAATGCACTCTTTGTTGACATGCAAAAACACAACAGACGCTAAACACACACATAGGAAACAAGTAAATGACCAAACACCTCTTAAGAACAATAGAACTTAATGATTTAAAATCATACAAATAGTAAAACAAAATAATTCATAAATTTAAAAAAATAAAAAAAATATAACCATACAGATATGCCAAAATAAAGATGACATTAAAAATAGAAATATGAGATTGACAAAAAAGGTAGAAATAAACTTGAGTTTTCTTATGCAGCATCATATATATATATATATACATCTTTCATGAAATCCATATATTATTAAACAGCTAACAGATCTGTTTCTTCCCATTCATCATGTAATATATAGCAACACAATATTTCATCTGCACACATATTATGTGCTACAAGTAAACAGTTTTCAAACGAAATGCATAGATCAAAGTCCATAGTATATCCACCTTTCAAAATTAAAGGAAAACAGTTGGCTTCTTCAACCTGAAGACACAACGCCACAAGACAGTGTTTGAAGATGACGCATTGAACACAACGCCACAAGACAGTGTTTGAAGATGACGCAATGAACACAGCGCCACAAGACAGTGTTTGAAGATGACGCAATGAACACAACGCCACAAGACAGTGTTTGAAGATGACGCAATGAACACAACGCCACAAGACAGTGTTTGAAGATGACGCAATGAACACAGCGCCACAAGACAGTGTTTGATGATGACGCAATGAACACAGCGCCAGAAGACAGTGTTTGATGATGACGCAATGAACACAGCGCCAGAAGACAGTGTTTGAAGATGACGCAATGAACACAATGCCACAAGACAGTGTTTGAAGATGATGCAATGAACACAGCGCCACAAGACAGTGTTTGAAGATGACGCAATGAACACAACGCCACAAGACAGTGTTTGAAGATGATGCAATGAACACAATGCCACAAGACAGTGTTTGAAGATGACGCAATGAACACAACGCCACAAGACAGTGTTTGAAGATGACGCAATGAACACAGCGCCACAAGACAGTGTTTGATGATGACGCAATGAACACAGCGCCAGAAGACAGTGTTTGAAGATGACGCAATGAACACAATGCCACAAGACAGTGTTTGAAGATGATGCAATGAACACAGCGCCACAAGACAGTGTTTGAAGATGACGCAATGAACACAACGCCACAAGACAGTGTTTGAAGATGATGCAATGAACACAATGCCACAAGACAGTGTTTGAAGATGACGCAATGCCACAAGACAGTGTTTGATGATGACGCAATGAACACAACGCCACAAGACAGTGTTTGAAGATGACGCAATGAACACAACGCCACAAGACAGTGTTTGAAGATGACGCAATGAACACAACGCCACAAGACAGTGTTTGAAGATGACGCAATGAACACAGCGCCACAAGACAGTGTTTGAAGATGACGCAATGAACACAACGCCACAAGACAGTGTTTGAAGATGACGCAATGAACACAACGCCACAAGACAGTGTTTGAAGATGATGCAATGAACACAACGCCACAAGACAGTGTTTGATGATGACGCAATGAACACAACGCCACAAGACAGTGTTTGAAGATGACGCAATGAAGACAATGCCACAAGACAGTGTTTGAAGATGACGCAATGAACACAATGCCACAAGACAGTGTTTGAAGATGACGCAATGAACACAATGCCACAAGACAGTGTTTGAAGATGACGCAATGAACACAACGCCACAAGACAGTGTTTGAAGATGACGCAATGAACACAATGCCACAAGACAGTGTTTGAAGATGACGCAATGAACACAACGCCACAAGACAGTGTTTGAAGATGATGCAATGAACACAACGCCACAAGACAGTGTTTGAAGATGACGCAATGAACACAGCGCCACAAGACAGTGTTTGAAGATGACGCAATGAACACAGCGCCACAAGACAGTGTTTGAAGATGATGCAATGAACACAACGCCAGAAGACAGTGTTTGAAGATGACGCAATGAACACAGCGCCACAAGACAGTGTTTGAAGATGACGCAATGAACACAGCGCCACAAGACAGTGTTTGAAGATGACGCAATGAACACAGCGCCACAAGACAGTGTTTGAAGATGATGCAATGAACACAACGCCAGAAGACAGTGTTTGAAGATGACGCAATGAACACAGCGCCACAAGACAGTGTTTGAAGATGATGCAATGAACACAACGCCAGAAGACAGTGTTTGAAGATGACGCAATGAACACAGCGCCACAAGACAGTGTTTGAAGATGACGCAATGAACACAGCGCCACAAGACAGTGTTTGAAGATGACGCAATGAACACAATGCCAGAAGACAGTGTTTGAAGATGACGCAATGAACACAGCGCCACAAGACAGTGTTTGAAGATGACGCAATGAACACAACGCCACAAGACAGTGTTTGAAGATGACGCAATGAACACAGCCTCCAACAGTTTGCTTCTTCAACTTGAAGACACAAAGAAGTTATTTTTAAGACGATCAGTTACTAACATTCACAAGTTTTAATTTTCTAACCAAGTTGTTCAATACTGGAATAATTTGTCAACTAACATTAAGGCTGCACCTAACATAAATATATTCAAAAATGTTCTGGACAAATACACAATGATGTCAAATTTTTATACTACTTTCGATGAATTAAAAAAAGAAAGAAAAAAAAAGAAAAATTCCATTCCATATTTTTTGTTAAATTTTATAGTTTAGCTGTAGAAAGCAAGCCACCCTGAAACAAATCAAAGTCACAAACGAGAAAGGGCGTAAAAGGGCCGCAAGGCCCACTTCTAGCCCTAATTACTACTACTACTTGTAATCTTGTCTAAAAACAACAACTAAATAAATAAACAAAGTCAACCCCCACCATCCCGAATATATATTAAAAGAAATATGAATATTAAATCATAACGTAATCTTACAAAATTATGGTGTATTTCCGCATACTAACACTTGTCTGATTTTACTGTATGTGTAAAGATATTGTTGATTAAAGTTTAAAGCGAAACAGAAGTGCTTCAAACAATAGTATTTATGAACCAAATTACTATTCCTTAACTGAGTAAAGCACTGTGCAAAACCCAAACACTTGAACAGCACAGCCGCCGATGATAAAGTCAACATTGAGAAGCAAAGCAAACGTTTGTTTTTAATGGGTCAACTCATTGGTGTTCTCCACTCCTCTGCTCAATGCATGATATTTCTAAAAATAATATTTTTGTATTACTGATACTGCTGTTTACATATTTCCAATCACCCCACCCCCATTTTCCATAACTTTTCAAAATTAAAATAGTCATCAAATCATTACAGAAGGGCAAACATGGAAAATTTCTTACAATATTTTTAGAATTAGCAAGTTTTTCAAGCCAGCGGAACAAGCAAGACACAAAAAGAGCTGAGAACATCTTATTCCCTTGAAAAAGTAAACTGAGATCTTTAACTTCAAAAACATATTGATAAAAATTAGAAACTTCCCTCCCCGTCCCCCGTTTCCTTTCTTTCAATTTATTTCCTTTTCCTCTCCCCTTTCCCTCCCCTTTAATTTCAACCTGTTAACCAACACAGCAATGATATGATTGGTGGAAGAAACACTGTCTGCAGAAGCGACCAATCACACCAACCCAAACACACACAGCAGAAGCAAAAACACAACGACATGATTGGTGGAAGAAACACTGTCTGCAGAAGCGACCAATCCCAGCAGGCGTGCGGCGGCTCGTCTGGCCACAGCCTCGTTTGGGTTTTCGTCCTCGGAGAACCACAGGCGGAAGCAGTCCTGGGTGTCGGGGACCACCTTGAAGCCCCTGTCCCACACGCCCTCGCAGAAACTCCTGGCATCCCTCCACATGCTCTGGAAGGTGACGCACCTCGCCCCTGTGGGGCATTTGTTGATGCCTGGAGGAGAGAACGCCATCAACAGTTAGTGAATTTTATAACCCCAGATTCCTCGCAGAAACTCCAGGCATCCCTCCACATGCTCTGGAAGGTGACGCACCTCGCCCCTGTGGGGCATTTGTTGATGCCTGGAGGAGAGAACGCCATCAACAGTTAGTGAATTTTATAACCCCAGATTCCTTGCAGAAACTCCTGGCGTCCCTCCACATGCTCTGGAAGGTGACGCACCTCGCCCCTGTGGGGCATTTGTTGATGCCTGGAGGAGAGAACGCCATCAACAGTTAGTGAATTTTATAACCCCAGATTCCTCGCAGAAACTCCAGGCATCCCTCCACATGCTCTGGAAGGTGACGCACCTCGCCCCTGTGGGGCATTTGTTGATGCCTGGAGGAGAGAACGCCATCAACAGTTAGTGAATTTTATAACCCCAGATTCCTCGCAGAAACTCCAGGCATCCCTCCACATGCTCTGGAAGGTGACGCACCTCGCCCCTGTGGGGCATTTGTTGATGCCTGGAGGAGAGAACGCCATCAACAGTTAGTGAATTTTATAACCCCAGATTCCTTGCAGAAACTCCTGGCGTCCCTCCACATGCTCTGGAAGGTGACGCACCTCGCCCCTGTGGGGCATTTGTTGATGCCTGGAGGAGAGAACGCCATCAACAGTTAGTGAATTTTATAACCCCAGATTCCTTGCAGAAACTCCTGGCGTCCCTCCACATGCTCTGGAAGGTGACGCACCTCGCCCCTGTGGGGCATTTGTTGATGCCTGGAGGAGAGAACGCCATCAACAGTTAGTGAATTTTATAACCCCAGATTCCTTGCAGAAACTCCTGGCGTCCCTCCACATGCTCTGGAAGGTGACGCACCTCGCCCCTGTGGGGCATTTGTTGATGCCTGGAGGAGAGAAAAAACGTATGCATGTTTAGTGAAGGTTACGAGCATCATTTGTCCGTGCCTGCCTGAAAGAAAGACATCAGGATTAACCCGATTTAGACTTTCTTTTTTTTACAAGCATGAGTGTGTTTACTTCAAACAGCAAATATCATAAAAGTGGGGTTCAAGATCTGTGAGAAATCAGTGTAAGCATAACTTATTGATGTGCTTGAAAACTAAAAACTATATATATTTAGTGAAGTTAACAATCCTAATTGATTTCCACCTTTGCGAATCAAAGACCATATAGCGATGCTACTGTCCCTTTCTGTCAGTCAGCTTGGTGTGACACTCGGCTGTCAGCTGACTAGGGTCATTCATGTCATGACTCATTCGTAATGTGAACTTTGAACTCCGTCATATCAGTGCCTGTAGTGTTGTGAATATTATTATCCATACACATTTAGTACAGAGAGTATATGTAATATAGCCTGCCTATTGGCTACCTATGATATGTATATTAAGTAGCGTGGGTGGTGACGTAGTAGTAGAGTAGTTGATGTAGTTTGCCTGGAGCAAGAAGCAAATATTAAACTATTGTGTATTTGAACTCCGAGTTCGTGTCTGATATTATATCAAAGCATGTATATGTGTATGTAACCAGTGCCTGCCACAATACTTCAACTGGCGACGAGGAAAAAGAACTGTTCCTGAACATACTTGTGGAAAAAAAAGAAGTTTCTTAGTGTTCTTTGTTCTTCTAACCTATAGTTTGTGATGACGGATATTTTGACGTGCGAGGAGATCCCAGCCAGACTGCCGTGCGATGGCGGAAGTGGAAGAGAGGTTTTGAACTGTATGTAGCTGCAAGGGGCAGGGTGGAGGAGGCCCAGAAACGAGCTTTGTTGCTACACTGTGCAGGATCTGCGGTGCAGGACATTTTCTTCACTTTTTCCGAACAGACTCGAGGTACAGCGTTTCAACAGGCGTTGGACGCTTTGACCGCCCTTGTTGAACCGAAACAGAACCCAGTTTTTGAGACATTTGTATCGAAAATTGATAATGGAAGAGGGTGAGAGCACCCTACAGTTCGTTACAAGACTCAGACAACAGGCGCAGCACTGTGGCTTCGATGACGAGGATAAACAAATTCGCGATCACGTCATCGACAACATCACTGATCGGAGACTGAAGGCAAAACTGCTGGAAAAGGGCGACCTGACCGTGCAGCAGTTACTCGATGCAGCACGTGCGCACGAAGCGGCCGCGTGCCAAGTTTCTGTGATGGAGGGGTCAAGGGCTTCAGATCCAAACACCCGATTGGTGGGCGCAGTGGGTCAACAGACGCAACGCATGCGCAGGGACCAGCAGCCTGGTGGACACGGCCGGCAGCAGACGACAGCAGCAGATGAAAACAAACATGGCTTGTTTTCCTGTGGCAAGCGTGGCCACAGTGCAGCAGAAAAAAACTGCCAGGCACGTGGGAAAAGATGCAACTGGTGTAATAAAATGGATCATTTTGCAATCGTGTGCAAGTTTGCCCCACATGGCCGAAAGGCCCAAGAGGGCGTAAAACATTATTTTCTCTCTCGTGTGCAAGTCAAAAAAAGACAGACTGAACTACATGAACAAGAGAGCGTGAGAGTGTGGATGATGACAATGATGATTATTGTGAGAGTGTGGTGAGTGAAAGGCGTGAAAGAGCTAGGCCCAGAGCAAATTATTCCAACCATGTGTTCTCATTCGCCACCACGGAAGGAAAACTGCAGATGATTGACATTGTTGTGGGAGGTGTGAAAATCCCAGCCTGCACTGACTCTAGTGCGAGTGCAAACATCGTTGACAAAAACACTTGGGAGAGAATGAAGAGAGAGAATGTTGCATGCTGTTCACATGAGAAGAACACAAGTGGACACTGCTTGTATGCGTATGGGAGTGAGAGACCTTTGAGTGTGTTGGGAACGTTTCGAGCAGAGGTGGATCTGTCTGAGCAGCCCAGTCACCAAAAGCACGTGGCAAAGTTTGTGGTCATTGTTGGCAAGGGTATTTCTTTGCTGGGGAGAGACATCAGAAAAAACTGGGTGCTTTGAGAGTGGGCGTGCCAAAAGGAATGCATGTGGGCGCTGTTTAGGCAGACAAGCCTGAGCTCAAACACACAAAGCTGTATGAGGGCTTGGGAAAGTTGAAAAACAAAAAGATCAAGTTACATGTGAAGCAAGATGTGAAACCTGTTGTTCAGGCAGCACCGAGAATTCCATTCAGTCTGAGAGAAAAAGTAGAAAGCAAGCTCAAGGAGCTTGAAGAGCTCGAAATTATCGAGCAAGCAGAAGGACCCACATCAAAAACACACACACAAAAACATGCGTGCACACTCTCACATCCAATGTGGGGAACATAGTTTTAAGGCAGGAAACAGGACAAGGAAGAAATCAGAGGTATTGCCGGAAGAGGTGAGTTTTAAGAGCGGTTTTGAAAGATTGGACAGATTTAGCAGAACAAAGTTCATATGGTAGGGTGTTCCAGACAGGAGGGGCGCTGAAAGAAAATGAACGTTCACCATATGTCTTAATGCTTGTACGAGAAATAGAAAGGATAAGTTTGTCAGAAGAGGAACGGAGAGACCTTGAGGGTAAGTACAGGTGAACGAGATCAGAGAGGTAGGCAGGACCAGATGAATGGACATCATTGAAACAGAGGCAAGCAATTTTATACTTTATTCTTGCCTCGACTGGAAGCCAGTGTAAGGTATTGGGGTGGGGTTTGATGTGGTCTGTACGAGGGACTTTAAGGATTAACCAAGCTGCACTGTTTTGAACTTTATGAAGTTTTTTGAGGAGGGTTTGCGGACAGGATACAAGTAAGGAATTGCAATAATTGATGCGAGACAGTACAAATGCTGATACTAGAGTCTTGGTGTCTTCAACTGTGAGATAGTGACTAATGGCACTAATACGACGAAGTTCAAAGTTCACATTACGAATCTGAGTCATGACATGAATGACCATAGTTAGCTGACAGTCGAGGGTTACACCAAGGTTTTTAGCTGATTGACAGAAAGGGACAGTAGCATCGCCAATGACAAGAGTCAGGAAACTGAACAGAGGTGGAACTTCTCTGAGTGGAAACAGTCATTGCCTCACTCTTATCATCATTGAGTTTCTATTTATTGGAGGTCATCCATGACTTGATATCAGTTTACTGAATGAGGATAAACAACTGAGTGATTGTAAGGTGCTTAGAGTTCTGTCTGCAAGAAGGGACAGGTCCTATGGGCGAATTATAACCTGTCCTCACCTGTGGACCAGTTGAAATTCTGGGCCCAGTTGTCCAGGCAGGTCAGGTCTGATTTACATGCTTCCCACCATGCATTGCACGTCCGCTCGCACATCGGAACATTCTGGTAACGTTGGTTACGGATTTTACGAACATCCTGAAAAAAATGAGGAAAAAAATAAAACACTCTTTATAAACACTCCACAGCATTTGAAAGTTAGTACTTTTTGAGCTCATATTTTGTAAATGTCTTATAGTCCTAATGCAAGTTGCTATTTATCACTTTTTCCCCATGACAACACAGTGCTATACAAGATATTATTACTAAGGTATCACTGTGTTGCCACAAAAATAGCAAAGTGCATTTTGACCATTACTGATTTCCACACACTCTCTATTGGCAGTAAAGAGCTTCCAGCTTGGACAATTCATAACATGGTTATTTATTATGTACATTTCCATAGCGCTTATTGAAAGCTCTAAGCGCGGTTACTGACTAAAAATATTCCACATTCTGAGATCACACTTTTGGATTTATTGTTTGAGAAGCTGCTTACTGATTTAAACACTTTATGCAATTTGGAATCATGATTGCCTTTAGCTCTATTTCACAATCTGGATACTGACTGCATGGCAACTGTTACCTCATCATGATCATCATCATACTCATCAACATTTACATTATCATCATCCCCATCACCACCACTATAATCATCACCATCATCATCACCATACTCACAGGCACCAGGTAAGGCCCCACATTAGGGGAACACTCGTAGAAGCAGAGATCATCATCATCACCACCATCATCATCATTATCATCACCACCATCATCATCACCATACTCACAGGCACCAGGTAAGGCCCCACATTAGGGGAACACTCGTAGTTCTAAGCAGAGATCATCATCATCACCATCAACACCATACTCATCATCATCATCATCACCATCCTCATCATCACCACCATACTCGCATGCACCAGGTAAGGCCCCACATTGGGGGAACACTCGTAGAACTAGAAGCAGAGATCTTCATCATCATCATCACCATCACCATGATCATCATCACCACCATCATCATCATCATTACCACCATCATCATCACCACCATCATCATCACCATACTCACTCATCACCACCATCATCATCACCATACTCATAGGCACCAGGTAAGGCCCCACATTGGGGGAACACTTGTAGAACTAGAAGCAGAGATCTTCATCATCATCATCACCATCACCATGATCATCATCACCACCATGATCATCATCATTACCACCATCATCATCACCACCATCATCATCACCATACTCACAGGCACCAGGTAAGGCCCCACATTGGGGGAACACTCGTAGAACTAGAAGCAGAGATCTTCATCATCATCATCACCATCACCATGATCATCATCACCACCATGATCATCATCATCACCACCATCATCATCATCACCACCATCATCATCACCATACTCACTCATCACCACCATCATCATCACCATACTCACATGCACCAGGTAAGGCCCCACATTGGGGGAACACTCGTAGAACTAGAAGCAGAGATCTTCATCATCATCATCACCATCACCATGATCATCATCACCACCATCATCATCATCATTACCACCATCATCATCACCACCATCATCATCACCATACTCACTCATCACCACCATCATCATCACCATACTCACAGGCACCAGGTAAGGCCCCACATTGGGGGAACACTTGTAGAACTAGAAGCAGAGATCTTCATCATCATCATCACCATCACCATGATCATCATCATCATCACCACCATCATCATCATCACCACCATCATCATCATCATCATCACCATCATCATCACCACCATCATCATCATCACCATCACCATACTCACAGGCACCAGGTAAGGCTCCACATTGGGGGAACACTCGTAGAAGCAGAGATCATCATCATCACCATCATCATCATCACCACCATCATCATCACCATACTCACAGGCACCAGGTAAGGCCCCACATTGGGGGAACACTCGTAGAAGCAGAGATCTTTGAAGAAGTGCTGGCTACACTGGGGTGACAGGGAGCCGCAGTGATGCCAGTCAAACTTGAGCCACGCCCTGTCAACAGCCATCCCCTGTGAACTCTGCTCAGTGCAGCACGACCGCTGGGCCCAGGGGGAACACTGAGAGACAGAGACAGAGACAGAGTTAGCTGAGCCACGCCCTGTCAACAGCCATCGCCTGTGAACTCTGCTCAGTGCAGCACGACCGCTGGGCCCAGGGGGAACACTGAGAGACAGAGACAGAGTTAGCTGAGCCACGCCCTGTCAACAGCCATCGCCTGTGAACTCTGCTCAGTGCAGCATGACCGCTGGGCCCAGGGGGAACACTGAGAGACAGAGACAGAGTTAGATGAGCCACGCCCTGTCAACAGCCATCCCCTGTGAACTCTGCTCAGTGCAGCACGACCGCTGGGCCCAGGGGGAACACTGAGAGACAGAGACAGAGACAGAGTTAGATGAGCCACGCCCTGTCAACAGCCATCGCCTGTGAACTCTGCTCAGTGCAGCATGACCGCTGGGCCCAGGGGGAACACTGAGAGACAGAGACAGAGTTAGATGAGCCACGCCCTGTCAACAGCCATCCCCTGTGAACTCTGCTCAGTGCAGCATGACCGCTGGGCCCAGGGGGAACACTGAGAGACAGAGACAGAGTTAGATGAGCCACGCCCTGTCAACAGCCATCCGCTGTGAACTCTGCTCAGTGCAGCATGACCGCTGGGCCCAGGGGGAACACTGAGAGACAGAGACAGAGACAGAGTTAGATGAGCCACGCCCTGTCAACAGCCATCCCCTGTGAACTCTGCTCAGTGCAGCACGACCGCTGGGCCCAGGGGGAACACTGAGAGACAGAGACAGAGACAGAGTTAGATGAGCCACGCCCTGTCAACAGCCATCCGCTGTGAACTCTGCTCAGTGCAGCACGACCGCTGGGCCCAGGGGGAAGAACGAACAACATTGTATTTACTGAGTAATGAGATAAGCATCAATGCTTTTATTACACTCAGCCCTGAAGAATAAGCTCTGAGGCTTGTCTACATCCAAAAATGAGTCAGAGAGAGAGAGAGGGGGGGGAGAGAGAGAGAGAGAGAGAGAGAGAGAGAGAGAGAGAGAGAGAGAGAGAGAGAGAGAGAGAAATGACATGACAAATGACAATTATTCATTCAATCATTGACAATAGTTTTACAACCCTTATGCCAAGGGGGTACATGCACAATAATGTAGATAAACTAAATACATTGTAAATAATAAGGTAACAAAACAATTAAGATACAGAAAACTTATAAGAAATGCGACCATCCATCCAACAATTGCAATTAAATGAATACTTTTCTTATCAAACATAATTTTCACGATAACATTTTAAGTTAATGTTTTAAGTTTTTTCTCTCTACAATGAAATGCATCCGCCACATATTTAGCAAATGAGGTCAGAATATCTTCTCTCTCACACGACAAAATAGCAGTAAGATTATGGGTTTGACCAAAGTGAGAATTGAAAACAACACAATCATTTCTAAATTTACTGTACTCTTGACATCGGAATATAAAATGATGTTCATCTTCAGTTTCTTTGGAACACATTGGGCAAATCAAGTCGACTTCAGAGTTTAGAAACCATCTTTTATTGGCATTGAGGCCCATGCTTCTAGTTCGAAATCGAGCAAATAAATCTCTATGCCGCTTACATGTTATTATTTTAAGATAGTGCTCAGCTTGAAAAAGATCTTTAAAAGAGTGGTAGAAATCATATTTATTACTCTCTTCTAAATTACTGTGCCAATTCTGCATGTGGGATGCAATCAGTCTATCTTTAAATTCTGCTAGAAAAGAAGACTCAACCCCAACATTTTGTGTCACCCACACAATGCCAAAGCCATTTACAGAGAGAACTTTTTTAACCTCGAATGCCCAATTTTGACGACCACAATCTAACTGATTTAGTGCCATACAATACGCTTGTTTATTCACTCTTGTAATTGGTAACCGTAGCAGCCTGAGCCAGTATTTCACACATTTAACTACAGTTATGGTATATAATGGAAAGCGACCGGTTTCACCATGACACATTTTATTAGATGCATGTAGAGGCACATTCAAAAAACGCTTTATGGCAAAATTATGTAAGAGAGAGAGAGAGAGAGAGAGAGAGAGAGAGAGAGAGAGAGAGAGGGGGAGGGAGGGAGGGAGGGAGGGAGGGAGGGAGAGAGAGAGAGAGAGAGAGAGAGAGAGAGAGAGAGAGAGAGAGAGAGAGAGAGAGAGAGAGAGAAAAACCTTGAAAACTTAAAAACTTTAACTTTATTTTTCAAGGATAAAGATTTTAGGCTACGCCTAGTCTTCCAATCTGTCCTTGGTACATATACGAACATAGAATACAAACATGGCAAGGCATGATATTACACATACAGATTTGAACATAAAGGTAGCACCTTTGTACATATACAAACATAGAATACAAACATGGCAAGGCATAAAATTACACATACATAATTGAACATAAAGGTAGCAAAGCAGGTATTATGATAAAGACAGGTTGAAATACGAATTTATAGAATGACATACGCACAGGTATAATTGTTAATACTTGTGCGGGCATACATGCGTGTAACCATACACGCACACACCTGCACGTGCGCGCGGCACACACAAGACAGACAGAGAGACACGGAGAGAGAAAAAAAAAAAAGAGAGAGAGAGAGAGAGAGAGAGAGTCAAGTCAAGTCAAGTCAAGAAATCTTTATTATCTCTATACAGAGAAATTGCATTCGGGTGCAAACACAGAATTACAAAAATAGAACACAACATATTATTTAAGGGCTTAAAAACAGTCACAAGAACTAATACGTCAACCATATTGCCACAAATTTAACAATTCATATACTAGGATCGCATTGCACCAACAAACACTCAAACCATATTGCACACACAAAATGGCTTATATACCAGGTAAGAATATACATTAAATAGTCAATCATTTTAGGATTCACAAACACATTACTTTCTTTTAAGAGAAGGTACATTAAGAGCAGATTAAGTTTAAAGTTAATAAACATACATAATACTTATTAATAACATGCTAATTAAGAAGATATACATCTTAAATCATGTTGTATTTCATAAAACATTACTTTCTTTTAAAAAGAAGATACATAATACTGATTAAGAACGACCTTAAAAAAACAAAAACAAAAAAAATTGCTGATAAAGAACAGCAGTACAGTACATAATTCCCCCCCCCCCCCCCCCCCCCACAGACACTAACACACACACACCTACCCCCCCCCCCCACACACACACCTACACCCACACCCATACACACACACACACATGCACGTTCACTTCCAATGGACGGACATGCTGCATTTCATCAGAGAACCATTTCACAGAATAAATCATGAATTTAAAAGCTTGATTGATCTGGGGACAAACGTTTTCTGTGCTCTAGCTTTCAGCTTCAACGTCCTGTAACGGCGACCCGATGGTAAAAGTTCATAATATCTGGCTAAAACATGGCTGTCATCATTAATTACTTTCCTGGCCTTTTGTACTGCTCTTTCATCAAATAAATCTTGTAATCCATTCTGCCTCACACCCACAATCTTACTGCACACATTCACCATATCATTCAGCACACGCTTGCTTCTTACACTCAAACTTCCATACCAACAAAGAAATGAAACAGTGAGAACTGACTCGATACAACACCGGTAATAAGAATGCAGAATGTCAGAATGAACACCGATGTTTCTCAATTTCTGTAAACAAAAAATTCTTGGCTGGCATTTCTTATGAACATAATCAACATTTTTATCGAAAGTGAGCTTGCTGTCTAGTACTGTACCAAGATATGTATAATCATTCACCCTTTCAACAGTCTCACCGTTAAGCACAAGCATCGGGACAGGCAGTGGGTTTTTGCGAAAATCAATCAGCATTTCTTTTGTTTTTAATACATTCAAATCCAAATAGTTGTATTTACACCAAGAACAAAACTTTTCAACTTCACTAAAATAAACTGAATCTGAATTTGATAGATCTTGGATTGCAGAGTCATCAGAATATTTGACGACGGGTGTTTCATCTGTACCTGTGCAGTCATTAGTATACAATGTGAAAAGAATAGGGGATAGAACTGTACCTTGGGGAGCACCAGTAGAAGTCGACCTTTCAGAGGAAACAACAGAATGAAAACGAACAGACTGTGTTCTGTGGAGCAGAAAATTGACGATCCAGATAATGAGCTTGGGATCAACATCTAAATGTAACATTTTCAGAGCCAAGAGATGAGGTTGTATAGTATTGAAAGCAGAGGAGAAGTCAATGAACAAAATATGAACAAAAGAATTAGGGTTATTCAAGTGCAGAAAGGCGTTGTTCAGAAGTGTTAGAATGGCATCGTCTGTCCCCCTGCAGGGTATGTAGGCGAACTGAAAAGAGTCAAAGTGCTGGTTAGTGAAACTAAGGAGGCGTTGGAGAACAATCTTTTCGAAACATTTCATGACTATGGAGGTTAGAGCAACAGGACGGTAATCGTTTAGTATGACAGGATTCTTTTTCTTGGGAACAGGAGTGATAGTAGAGTTTTTCCAGATACATGGCACAGAACAATCACGTAAAGACCAATTAAAGACATATAATATAGAAAGATACACAGAAATAGATAGACAAGAGATACAGAGACAGAAAAGACAGATTGAGACAGACAGACGGGCACACAGAGATATATAATATAGCAAAGTCATAATTACACAATCATCATTTTCAATCTATTCAGACTAAAGTAGCAAAAGTGATGATGCGTGTTTGACTTTCCTTGTCACTACATGTAACTCAACACAATGCTGACTGTGGCAGCTAAGTGCTTGCTGTCATCTAGTTCAGGTGTCACTATCTAAACAGACAGCTGTTGCTCTATCAGTTCCTTAACGCTAACCAGCCCAGGTCTGTTACACTGACATTCACAATCATTTGTCCAAACAGTGATGACAGGCGCCGGTGTCATTCTGTCAGTCAAGGCACTATTAGTGCACCGACAATTCAGTATCCACATGTCTGGCCCACCCACCACAATTCAGTATCCACATGTCTGGCCCATCCACCACAATTCAGTATCCACATGTCTGGCCCATCCACCACAATTCAGTATCCACATGTCTGGCCCATCCACCACAATTCAGTATCCACAGAGTGTCTACGTTCAACATCTGACAGCAGCAGATACAAATTACAATACAATACAATACATAACAATACAGTACAATACAATACAAAGCAACACAAAACAAGGCAATACAGCACAAAAAAGCAATATATTGTGGTCAGCCTTAACTATCTACCATAAGAATATATTATTGCATGAGTAGGCCAGCCTGCTGTTTCTGACTATGGCTTCAGATAGCAGAGAAGGCAGCTGCCATTCTGGTGAACTGGGCTCAAACATTGGCCTAGGGGAAGGTCCTGACATGTCATATAATCTCGTTGGCTGCAGCCCAAAGAGCCAGTATTGCAATGCCATGTGACACAACAGACACTGACATGTCGCCAGTATTGCAATGCCATGTGACACAACACACTCACATGTCACCAGTATTGCAATGCCATGTGACACAACAGACACTGACATGTCGCCAGTATTGCAATGCCATGTGACACAACACACTCACATGTCGCCAGTATTGCAATGCCATGTGACACAACAGACACTGACATGTCGCCAGTATTGCAATGCCATGTGACACAACACACTGACATGTCACCAGTATTGCAATGCCATGTGACACAACAGACACTGACATGTCGCCAGTATTGCAATGCCATGTGACACAACACACTCACATGTCACCAGTATTGCAATGCCATGTGACACAACAGACACTGACATGTCGCCAGTATTGCAATGCCATGTGACACAACACACTCACATGTCGCCAGTATTGCAATGCCATGTGACACAACAGACACTGACATGTCACCAGTATTGCAATGCCATGTGACACAACAGACACTGACATGTTGCCAGTATTGCAATGCCATATGACACAACAGACACTGACATGTCACCAGTATTGCAATGCCATAATGATGACACAACAGACACTGACATGTTGCCAGTATTGCAATGCCATGTGACACAACACACTGACATGTCACCAGTATTGCAATGCCATATGACACAACAGACACTGACATGTTGCCAGTATTGCAATGCCATATGACACAACAGACACTCACATGTCACCAGTATTGCAATGCCATATGACACAACAGACACTGACATGTCACCAGTATTGCAAATGTAACACGACACTGACATGTCGCCAGAATTGCAATGCCATGTGACATACAGACACTCACATGTTGCCAATATTGCAATGCCACGTGACACAACAGACACTGACATGTCGCCAGTATTGCAATGCCATATGACACAACACACTGACATGTCACCAGTATTACAATGCCATATGACACAACAGACACCATGTCGCCAGTATTGCAATGCCATGTGACACAACAGACACTGACATGTCGCCAGTATGGCAATGCCATATGACACAACAGACACTGACATGTTGTCAGTATTGCAATGCCATATGACACAACACTGACATGTTGCCAGTATTGCAATGCCATGTGACACAAGACACTGACATGCCGCCAGTATTGCAATGCCATATGACACAACAGACACTCACCTGCCCAAAGAGCGCTGCCTCATGCCCAGCCTTTGCCTTAGGATTCCTTCCAGCTAACAACACAATATAACTATCCTCACAATGAAATAAAGAGATAAATCCACAACTCACCAGTCCAAAGAGCGCGGCCTCACAATATAACTATCCTCACAATGAAACAGTGATAAATCCACAACTCACCAGTCCAAAGAGCGCGGCCTCACAATATAACTATCCTCACAATGAAACAGAGATTAATCCACAACACACCAGTCCAAAGAGCGCGGCCTCACAATATAACTATCCTCACAATGAAACAGAGATAAATCCACAACTCACCAGTCCAAAGAGCGCGGCCTCACAATATAACTATCCTCACAATGAAACAGAGATAAATCCACAACTCACCAGTCCAAAGAGCGCGGCCTCACAATATAACTATCCTCACAATGAAACAGAGATAAATCCACAACTCACCAGTCCAAAGAGCGCGGCCTCACAATATAACTATTCTCACAATGAAACAGAGATAAATCCACAACTCACCAGTCCAAAGAGCGCGGCCTCACAATATAACTATTCTCACAATGAAACAGAGATAAATCCACAACTCACCAGTCCAAAGAGCGCGGCCTCACAATATAACTATCCTCACAATGAAACAGAGATAAATCCACAACTCACCAGTCCAAAGAGCGCGGCCTCACAATATAACTATTCTCACAATGAAACAGAGATAAATCCACAACTCACCAGTCGAAAGAGCGCTGCCTCACAATATAACTATCCTCACAATGAAACAGAGATAAATCCACAACTCACCAGTCCAAAGAGCGCGGCCTCAGGCCCAGGCTTTGTCTTGTGGTTCCTTCCAGCTAACAACACAATATAACTATCCTCACAATGAAACAGATTAATCCACAACTCACCAGTCCAAAGAGCGCGGCCTCAGGCCCAGGCTTTGTCTTGTGGTTCCTGCCGTCCATGCATGTGCTGAGCACCTCCTCTATGGTGGTGCCCGGGGGGAACAGGGAGGGGGAGGAGGCCAGCCCAGGGCACACACCCACCACAGCAGTCAGCAGCAACGTCCACTGGGCCTCCATGGCTGAAAGGGTTCATACAGAGAAAGGAATGAGTGGTGAAATATCATCATTATGCCCATAATTGTATCAGTAATTGCCTATCTCTCTTAAACTTAACTCTCTCAACACGAATGTACGCCATAGCGTACATATCTCGCGCAAACGTTCAACACTAGGCAGGTTTGCATCATTATATAAAAATTATTTAAAAAATAATGCTTAACCGCACAGTTTTGAAAGTTTGCGGCATTGTTTATAATAATAAAAGCTAGCATATGTTATAATTCCAAAGTAATTTTTTTATTATTAGCAGATTTTAAAAAAAGCATGACAAAGAAAACGAAGAGAGGGGTAGCGACTCATTTGCATTCATTGCCGTCCTAAACATAGTGATTTCACTGGTTGAAAACTATTAAGGGACCGTAGAGGAACACTTCTATACCAGTTTGTGTTGCATGGCTTTGCGGAGTTGTGAATTGTTAAACACTATGTACGCTATAGGGTACAATCGTGTTGAACGGTTGCAAAGGGAAGCAATCGGCCAGTGTTGAATGAGTTAAAGAGAGGAGAGAAAAGATAAGTGAAGTATCCTTGTCATGCTTATAGAGTCTTTAGTAATAAATATGAATATCATAGGAAAATAAAAATGTGAAGTGGCAGAAGTCAGCAATAAACAAGGCTTTATAACACTAATAGTGCACTACCCCTAACAGTGTAGTTTGCTGTGCTGGTTTTGTGTGTCTGTGTGCATGTGTATGAACACGTGCGTTCGTGCATGTGCGTGTATTGTTGGCGCACAAGCTTTGTGTGCGCACGTGTGTGTTTGTTTTGTGTGTACGAACAAGTGTGTGTGTGCATGTGTGTGTGCCTATGTCATGAGTGTGCGTGTGCGTATGTGTGTGTGTTGTGTGCGTGCGCATACATGCGCGTGTGTGTGTGTGCAGTGAACAGACAGGTCTTCAAATAACCAGACTATAATCGTAATGAAATGATCAAAATTAACATCCAAATCATAAATGTACCATTTCTTGTTATCCAACTCTTTATGTAAGGACCCAATACTGAATATTTTACATTAAAATAATACATAAAAAGTTGGGGTTTCTTTACAATTTGTTGCAGGATCAGCAACTTCTTCTTCTTCTGCGAATGATGTCCACCTGCCATAACCGGCAATAACGACAATTATTTTCCTAGGTGTGACGGAATGTGTTCCCCACGACCCACTTTCTCCGCTACACCCCCCTCTAACCCCCCCCCCCCCCCTACTATTCCGGCCCGCCACTCTAATTGCCATCGTGTGACATCAAACAATTCACCGATTCCAGGCGGCATCCCTTTGTTCTCCGTTTCCCCCCCTAGTCGTCTAGCTTGTGACACCGACATCACCGAACTGCCCGCTCGCAATCGCTGCCCTTTGAAGTAATTTTGACACGTGTCACGCGCAGCTGTAGGAATTATGATGTACCGTCCTCTCTACTTGTCAACTGCTACTAACCAATCATAGGCCCCTATAGAAAAACTCAAATTAGTGGGAGGCAAACCACCTAACATTCTCTTACTCACAAGACTACCAAAACCTGGTTGAGTCAACACTGTAGAATCAACCTCTCTGCTGCTACCTGCCAGTCATACTATTACTAGTATTATTAGCCCAACTCGTGAGTACTATTGAATGTGGAGTTGTGTAAAATACTTGATTGAGATTTGTTTTTGTTTGATTCTATTTTTCCTATGGTTCCATGTTGAATAAGTAGTAGAGGTGTCATTGAAAAGAATTGGTAAACATGCTTTTGTGTGTGACTTTGACTTTAACCCTTTTGGTACAAGAACCGGATTCTATACCTACCAGTACTTTTATTTATTTCTAGTGGGAAACCACTTGGTTGCAACCTTGCAACTTTTGATGACATTCCTTTCCAAGTGTTGGATTGAGAGTGATGTTGGCTTGATCATAGATTTTGATCTAGCCGGTTACTGAATCATACCAGTTGATTCCAGTACCCCTTTTATGTTTTACTGATTTCAGTTTGGTAACTGAAATCCAGGTTATTTGTCATAGTGCTATTGTACAAGGGCAGCCTTCTAGCCGTTTGGGATCCACTAATTCCCTGCCGGCTGAAGCCCATATCTCTAATCCATAGAGATCTACACCCATATTCTCCTGTGATTATCAGCAGGGCATCGTGGTCAGGAGGCATAATCCCTGACTCACAAGCTTCAAGACGGGGCCGCCGCCAACGCACCCCGAATCCGCGAGGAGACCACACCTGTGCCGTGCCATCCCGCGCCGCCGCAACCGGAACGACTGAGAACTACTCTCCACTGAAGAGCAAGCCTAGTCACCCCAGCACTCGCCGATCCCTACAAAGGAATTGCTTGCTTCGCCGTTCTTCAAGTGGTGGTAGGCCCAAGTCTGCCAACATCTTCGACACACAGCCCGGATTCCTAGACTTATAGTCCTTGGTGATGAAGCGGGCTGCCTGTTTCTGAACTTGCTCCAACCTGTCCAGGTCCTGTTTGTTGTATGGATCCCACACTGTTGCAGCATATTCTAGTCTGGGTCTGAATAGTGAGATGTAGGCAAGGCGTCTGCTCTCTATGGGGCAGTTTCTCAGATTTCTGCGCAGAAATCCCACCATAGACCCAGCTTTCTTGCAGATTTGGTTGATGACTGATGTGTGTGGTCCATTTCATGTCCGCTGATAGTTGAACTCCTAGATACTGGCTCTGTTGGACATGTTTCAGGGGGAGGCCATCTAGTCTGTACATGTAGATGGATTTCTGCCTGATGGGGAGGATGGTACACATGGACGCATTAAAGCGCACTCCCCATGTTTTGGCCCAGTTCTCAAGTTTGTGGAGATCTTCCTGTAGCGTGATGTGGTCCTGGAAGTTTATTATCTCTTGATAGAGGAGACAGTCGTCGGCAAATAACCTCACACTACTTACAGTTGATTTTACACTGTCCGGCAGGTCATTTAGGTGGCACAGAAACAATAACGGGCCCAGGACTGTGCCTTGAGGAACGCCCGATTCCACCACCACTTTCTCTGAGGTTTCGCCTTCCAGTACCACTTTCATCTTTCGTTGGGTTAGAAAACTTGTGATCCAGGTGTGAATCGGTCCTCGAACACCATAGTGGTCCAGTTTGTGTAGCAACTTGCCATGGGGCACCGCATCAAAGGCCTTGCTGAGGTCAAGGATCGCTACATCTACTTGTTTCTTGGTGTCAAAGGATTTGAGGAGGTCGTTTACCATGGTCAGAAGCTGGGTTTCACAGGAAAAGCCTGTCGCAGTCAAAAGTGTAGCTCGTGCAAATCTGCCGCTCGCTACTATGACTCAGAGAGTGTGTATTTGCGACATTGAGCATGAACCACAAATTTCACTTTTTTGTAGGGTTAGGGTTAGGTAAATGGTTAAAGTAAAGAAAGAGTGAAATTTGTGGTTCTCGCAACTATGTATACACACTCATACTCATAGTAGCGAGCGGCAGATTTGCACGAGCTACACTTTTGACTGCGACAAAGCCTGACCTGAACCCATGGTCAGGTCAGGTATTCTGGGCGACCAGCCTCTCAATGCTTCCTTTAGGTTAGTGTTTGGCAATTGCTGTGGCGGTTTTTAGCATCCATATTGATGCACTAATCATGAACGTACTTTAACAGGGCAATTTTTGGATCAATGTCTATGAGGTTTTTGAATTTGTTAGTATCTGAGGCCAGTTTAGTATGTGCAAGGAGGTTGTTCCAATATTGGGTGACTGTTAGAAAAAAAGTTTTTTCTAATGTTAGTTCTGCTGTACCATGGTTTTTGTTTGTCAGGATGTTGTGTTTTTCTAGATGATTTTGGAGATGGAGGGATATATGTTCTAGGACTTTGCAGGCAACAGAGGTCAAAGAGACTGGTCGGTAGTTTTCCGCTCTGTTTCTGTCTCCCTTTTTGAAGACCGCAGAAATGTTTGCCGTAAGCCAGTCGGCAGTCCCTAGGCTAGGAAGCTGTCTTTTTATTTTTACGAGCTACCTATTTTCATGCGACAAGCTGTCCTGATTGAATAGAGCGGTTCGCCGGTTGTAGATGCAGGCGATAGTTTGAGAGCAGGTTTTTCACAGGAAATCACAGGAATTCTTCCGACAATAGGCCTTCCTCGGCCTCTGACGTCAGCTCCCAGTTGAAAACTCGCGTTGGGTGATCCTCTTCTGAATTATATTTGAAAGGCTCGTTGCGCCATAGTTTGTCCAATCGTGCCTCAAACGATTTAACTGAGGGGGCATTCACTACGTATGGTGGCAAGCCGTTCCAAATGTCCACACTGCGGCAGACGAAAGAGTACTTTCTGACATTTAGTCGTACTTGGTTCTTTTTTTACTTTATATTGGTGGCTCCGTATGTTGTGCTCTGGAGTGTGTAACTCTATAAAGTTTGTTACTCTTTCATCATACTTTGCAGTCATGATTTTGTACATTTCTATCATGTCACCTCTTAGTCTCCTGTATTTCAGTGTAGGTAAATTAAGCTTCTTTAGGCGTTCTTCATATGATAAGTCTCCAAGTCCAGGAACCATTCTAGTCGCCCTACGTTGAACATTTTCAATTACAGTTTCTTGTCTTTTGTAGATTGGTGCCCAAACTTGGTTAGCATACTCCACATGTGGCCGGACCAATGCTTTGTACAGAAGCAGAAATGTGGTGTTGTCTACATATTCATATGTCCGTCGTATGATTCCCATGATAGAATTGGCCTTATTTACTTTGGTATGTATATGGTCATCAAATATAAGTTTCTCGTCTATGAAGACTCCGATGTCCTTCTCTACTCTTGAGTGTTTTATCTCTGTTCTGTCTGGTCCCATAGTATATCTGTGGTCTTGCAGCTTTGATTTTCCAATTCTCATTGTTGCACATTTCTCAGGGTGGAATCTCAGCAATGATTCTTTGGTCCAGTCAAACATGTTGTCAATGTCTTGTTGTAGTAGTAGTAGTAGTAGTAGTAGGGGTAGGGACTAAATAAGCCATCAAGCTTTTTGGCAGTCCCATCGAATCATCAATTTTTATTTTGTATCTTTGATCAAGGTGTAATCGGTTGAATTTTCCTATCATACAAATTTTAATCAATGCTTCTAAATATATTTATAAATTTTGGATGATTATCTAGACGATTTTTGAATGTATTAGTATTGGGTGCACATTTTAGGTCCACTGGTAAATCATTCCATAGGTTAGCAATTCTGTTAGTAAAACAACATTTTTTAATGTTAGTGTTATATCGCTTAATGAAAACCTTACCATATGAATTCCTTGTTATATCATATTGTACAGATGTAAAGAAATCATCCCATGACAAATCAACATGACCATTAAATATTTTATATGCTTGAATCAGGTCTCCCCTGACTCTTCTACCTTTAAGGGAATAGAGATTAAGATAAAGAAGTCTGTTTTCATAAGTCATATTTCTGCATTTTTTAACAAGCTTTGAAGCCCTTCGTTGAACTTTTTCAATAGCTACCGATTGATATTTACATTTAGGATACCATATATTGTTGCCATACTCTAAATGTGACCTTACTAGTGCTTTATATAGTTTGGTAAATATGTCATAATCAATATTAATAAATGTTCTTTTAATTAACCCTATCATTTTATTCGCTTTATTTACGCAGCTTTGAATATGTGCATAAAAAGATAAATCTTTATCAAATATAACTCCCAAATCCTTCTCCTTCTCACATGTTATTAATGAAACGGGAACATCGTTCTTAGTCATAGTATAATCTTTGTTTGGATTTTTCCTACCAGCATGCATAACCTTGCATTTATCTGTATTAAAATATAAATTCCATTTAGTAGTCCAGTCCTGTAGTTTGTTCAAATCTTGCTGAAGTAATTGACAGTTACATGATTTGTTAAACATTTTTGCATCATCAGCAAATATTTTACATGGAGATTCTACACACTCAGGAAGATCATTAATAAAAATAGTAAAGAGAATGGGTCCAAGTATGCTACCCTGAGGGATTCCACTGAGTACACTGGCTACAAATGAATAATTGTCTCCAACCCTAACCCTTTGAGCTCTATTGGTTAAAAAGTCCTTAATCCAATTATGAACATTTCCAACTATGCCATAAGACTTAACTTTCATTAATAATCTATTATGTGGTACACTATCAAATGCCTTTCTAAAGTCTAAATAAATTATGTCCACTGGATAACCATTATCTAATAACTCTGTTAGTTCCTCCATGACTTCCATAAGCTGGGTGGTACATGATCTCTTACTTCTAAAGCCATGTTGACATTTTGTATACAATTTGTTGTCATGCATGTGATTTACAATCGCATCTCTAATACTCAAGGATCTTGCATGCTATACATGTCAAACTAACAGGTCTATAATTTCCAGGATCAGATCTGGAACCCTTTTTAAAAATGGCAGTTACATCAGCTTGTTTCCAGTCAGTGGGAATCACACCAGATTCTAAGGACTTATTAAAGAGTAAGGCTAGTGGAAGGGATAGTTCTTTTGCTAATTCTTTTAAGACTCGTGGAGGTATGCCGTCTGGACCCTGTGCTTTTGAAGCATCTAACTCCCTAAGTTTTTTTTCAACTGCTAAAGGGGTAACTCTTATGTCAGAAACTGATATCCCATTAGAATTAATGCACTCTTCTAGATTAGGTATATCTGTTATGTCTTCTTTTATAAACACACTAGCAAAATTTTTATTTAGAACCTCTGCTTTATCTTCATCAGTAACAGCAAAGTCTCCATTCACCTGTTTCAGTGCACTCACTCCTACATTGGTCTTTGATCTTTCATTTAGTGATTTACATATTTCCAAAACGCTTTAGGTTTTACTTTACAATTATCAGCAATGCTTTTCTCATATTTTTTTCTTGCTTTTTTAATTGATTTATTACATTTATTTATGGATTTTTTATATTTCTTATAGGCTGGCCCCTTGTTATTATCATTCTGCTTATCCGCTAAATAAGCTTGTCCTTCCTTAGTTTGTAAGAATTTAGAATATTGTTTATGTTTCTTTCGTTGTAGTTTGTCACAGTCTTCCTGCCCTATCATTTCCCTAAATACTTTAGTGTCATCCACAAATAAGTATACGTCAGAGTTTTCTGCCACACCTGGCAGTGAATTTATGTATATCACAAATAAAATTGTAATCAATGATTTGCTTATGATTCTGATCGCTTCTCGGCCTTTTGGCTAAGACAGTGATTCGGGAACATAAATTTTTGTTTATAACCTGGTTGGTTTGTTCAGCCCTGTCGCATGAAAATAGGTAGCTCGTAAAAATAAAAAGCTCGCTACCTATGACAGTGTATATTTGCGACATTGAGCATGAACCACAAATTTCACTTGGCGAAAGCCGATACGCGACGTTAAACTGAACTTCCAATTGGACCTAAAACAGACCCCTGAGGTAGGGTGGTTATAAAATTTTAAAAAAATATTTACTTTTTGTCAAATCCTAATGAAATTTATGTCATTGGAAAGAGCCCGACAAGACCTTTAAAATGATACCCAAATTATCAAAATCGGTCGAAAATTGAGAAAGTTACGACGTTTTAAAATGTTAGCTTTTTTTACATGAGCTATATAAGAAAAAGTTGATCAAGATTACCGGCCCTCACCGTATCAAGGTTTGGATGAATAAAACGGCCATAACTTTTTCTTTTTTTTACCAATAAACAAAACATTGGTACCAAAATAAAGCTTATTCAAAGGGGCAACATCAACCCCAAACATTAGACAGATTAGGCCTAAGCTTTTTGTGCGACTCACAAGATCGCAACATCAACATGCGCGTGACAGAAAACATGTCCGACAGTCTTCGACGTAACACCTCCCGACTTGTGGAGACCTTGAGCAGCATTGAGATTTATTCTAGATGCACCAAATTTGGTGTACTTGTAGAAAAATAATTAAATGTAACTGCGCATTTGTTTTAAAGAATTATATAATTACCGTTCAGAAATGATAAACGAATGAATTGGACCCAAATATTGGATCGCTTGTCTCTCGCGATCGGCCGTCTTAGCGTAAAAAAAGATCGTTCCCGAATGACCGAGTAGGTGTCTGCTTCCCGAAAGAAAGAAACTCGGATGGTCAGCGCCAAGAATAACCACCAATAAAAACAAGCAAAGGAAGTGACCGTTTGGCACATAGCCAAAATCGCGGTTCGGATTTTCAACAAGAAAAATCGCTGCGGCTTGACCTAATTCCGTCGTTCCTACCTGAGGGATTCCACTTAAAACTCTATGCCGATTTTAGCATGATGCTGAATCGGCAGGAACAAGTGTTGAAGTGGGATGCTCAATTGAAAGAAGAAGAAGATCCCTTTGACTGACTGTTCACAGTGGCAGAGACTTACCGTTTTGTGTGATGTAGCCTAATAGTAACACGCTCGGTCACTTTCTCGTCTGCTTTGTTGTGTGCACGTGTTCAGAAAGCAATGACAAGGGAGATCATCCACATTGTAGTTAAAAGCGAATGCGCATGCGTCAATTTAGCGGAAGTTTACTAAAGAAAAAAATATCTAGGCCTAATATAGAATTTTAATTATTTAGCGTTCCTGTGAGTGAAATTAAGTTTCAACTGTGTGGTAGTCGATTTCATCAGTGTCAAAATGAAGGGAGGTTAGGGGAGAAGAATCGCCGTTCTACAAAAAGCAGCTGAAGAGGCGACATCGTTCCTTCTTGCTTACGAAGTAGACGATCATCATGGAAAGAGACCCAGGAAGAGGGGCTAGCACTAGTAGCAGACGAGGTAATTTTGTGTTGGGAAAGAGGTGAAGAAAAAGGTATCTTCTTCTTCTTCTTCTTCTCCTTAGGCAGCCAACTTCAACACGCTGAAGGTTCTGCTGCAATAATAATAATAATGAGAATTTATATAGCGCTCTTTCTCACATCATAGTGCGCTTTACATTGATAACATTAGAACATTAAACTTAAAATTAAAGGCAAACAAATAATAAATCATTAGAAAGTAAAATAAACACGATGATTGGACACAACGTTCTCTTACTTCCTGAGTTCCTCACTCACACACACACACACACACACACACACACACACACACACACACACACACACACACACACACACACACACACACGCGCGCGCGCGCGCGCGCGCGCGCGCACACACACACGCGCACACACACACATACAGTTTTCAGTTTGCCTACAAACGGTGTAGAGGAACAGACGATGCCTTACTGACCCTTCTTCACAATGCCTTTCTTCACTTAAATACCCCCAACTCTTTTGTTCGTATTTTATTCATCGATTTCTCCTCTGCCTTCAATACAATACAGCCCCATTTACTGGCCCAGAAACTACTAGACCTGAATGTTAACCCCAAGCTCATTCTCTGGATAACCAATTTCCTACGCAATAGAACTCAGTCTGTCCGCTTTCAATCTGCAATCTCCTCAGAACGTTCGACTTCTACAGGTGCCCCCCAAGGAACAGTTTTGTCCCCAGTTCTTTTTACATTGTACACAAACGACTGTAGAGGCACTGAAGAAACACCTGTCATTAAATACTCAGATGATTCTGCCATCGAAGATTTGTCAAACTCTGATTCTGTGTACTTCAGTGAAGTCAAAAGGTTTTGTTCATGGTGCAAAGATAATTATCTGGATTTAAATGTTGTTAAAACAAAAGAACTGCTTGTAGATTTTCGTAGAAACCCAGTGCCAGTGCCACATTTGGAAATTGATGGTGAAACGGTTGAAAGAATTGATGAGTACAAATACCTAGGCACAGTTTTAGACAAGAAACTTACTTTTGATAAACACATTGAGCATATACATAAGAAGAGTCAGTCCAGGATCTTTTGTTTACAGAGGCTAAGGAATATTGGTGTCTGTTCAGATATTCTTCAAACCTACTACCGATGTTGCATTGAATCTGTTCTTACTGTGTCATTTATCTGTTGCCGGAGTGTTGGTATGGAAGCTTGAGTGTAAAAAGTAAGCGTGTGTTGAGTGATATGGTGAATGTGTGCAGTAAAGTTGTGGGTGCAAGGCAGAGTGGTATGCAAGAGTTGTATGACAGACAAGTAGTCAAGAAAGCCAGGAAAATTCTTAATGATAACAGTCATGTTCTGGCAAAATACTATGAAGTATTACCATCGGGCCGTCGATACAGAACTCTAAAACTGAAAATAAGAGCACAGAAAACTTTCTTACCAAGATCAATTCATCTGTTGAACTCTTAATGCACTGCATTGAGTGATTGTTTTGCTGAGCAGCCTGTCCATCTCCTTGGGATTGAATTTGTATTCGTATTCGTCCAGTTTGTTAACTACAATATTGCAGTGTTATTAGTTATTAGTTTATATTCTTTAATTGTTGATAAATGTGTTTATTGTTGTTGTGGTTTTTGTTGTTGTTGGTAAATGTGTTTATTGTTGCTGTTTTTCTTATGTGCACCTGGCTGCAATTTCAATCTCAGTTATGAGATATTAAAGATGATTTGATTTGATTTGATTTGATACACGCACACGTACGCACGCCTGCATGCAGGCAGGCACACACACAAGTATGCATGCACAAACACACACTTTCATTCTCCAACAACAAACCCTGGGCTGGCGCATCGTTGAGATCACTGCCTCCAAAAGCACCTCTACTAAACAACCATTCCTCTGCCTTCCCCTCCCCACCTCCAACCCCTGCATCCCCACACCTTAAAAAAACAAAACAACAACAACACACACCACCACCCAAAACAACCAAAAACAGATGCCCCCCCCCCCCCCCCCCCTTTATTTGCATGCATGTATTGTCACCTGAATACAAATACTCCTGTGCATGCATCATGTGGGGTCCGTGTTTCCCCGGTTGATCTAGGGGGACTAAGCGGTCATGCATGACACTCTACATGCATCATGTGGGGCCCGGGTGTCCCTGGCCAGTCTGGGTACATTTAACGGTCGGGCATGACCTTTATCTTGTCTTTCCCTCTATCACACCCACCCACCCCAACCCCCCTCCATCCCCCCTTCCCAAATCAAATCCTCACATATTTAACTTAATTCTTTCTACATGTGTACAGCTCTGATACTGGTACAAATAGTGTGACAGTAAGACTGAAATTTAAAAATCAAAATACATGGTTAAATTTATGTTGGTTTGAAGACTGGCTTCTCTTCTGTTGTTTTCAGTGATTTTAGGAGCAAGAAGTGAGAACATTTGTGGTTTTACTGTTATGACGAATTGAAATTCAGATGTCACAAAACTTCTGCTCATACCTTGGTGTCCTAATGATGCATAATATGGCCAAGTTTTGAAGTGCACAGATCAAAATGAATGTTTTGCATGTTAAGGATATGAAAAACATCCCAAATTGACAAACATTATTATGAAGAATTTGTTAACTTAAATATCTGAACATATGAAAATTGGGACACCGTTATGAGCAGAAGATTCAAGTAACTACTTTTCATTTCATGCATGTGAAATGACTGTAATCCAAAAACTGACTTTGCAGACTAAAATTGACTAAAATATAAAGAAATTTGTGTGTTAGTTTTGTTTTTTAGTGCTAGCTACTTTACAGGATAATGAGTTTCAATGATTTATCTTCCACTCATAACTGGGACGCCACATACAAACAAACACCAAATTGGTATCAGATTGCTTTTATTCAGTATCTGAGTTATTATTGTTCAAATTTATATTTGAAATGCATGTGTTGGCTTAGCTTCCAACTTATAGCTGATTTACGGGACAATGTGTTTCAATGATTTATCTTCTGCTCATAACGCCACTGGGACACCAGATTCGAACAAACACACTGTGAAGACAGATTGGTGTCATATTGCTTTTATTCAGTGTCATTATTGAAATTTATATTTGAAATGCACATGTTGGCTTAACTTCCAACTAATATCTGATTTACAGGACAATGTGTTTCAATGATTTAATTGATTTATCTTCTGCTCATAACTGGGACACCACATTGCTTATAACTGGGACACCAGATTCAAGCAAACACATATTGAAGACAGAGATTGGTATCATATTGCTTTTCTTCAGTATCATTATTGAAATTCATGTTTGAAGTGCATGTGTTGGCTTTAGGTTCCAAATATTACAGGATAATGTGTTTCAATGATTTATCTTCCGCTCATAACTGGGACACCACATTGCTCATAACTGGGACACCATGTTTGAACAATACATTGAAGACAGAGATTTATTTCATATTGCTTTTATTCATATCATTATTGAAATTTATATTTGAAATGCATGTGTTGGCTTAGCTTCCAACTAATAGTTGATTTACAGGACATGTTTCAATGATTTATCTTCCGCTCATAACTGGGACACCACGTTGCTCATAACTGGGACACCACATTGCTCATAACTGGGACACCATGTTGCTCATAACTGGGACACCACATTGCTCATAACTGGGACACCATGTTGCTCATAACTGGGACACCACGTTGCTCATAACTGGGACACCACGTTGCTCATAACTGGGACACCACATTGCTCATAACTGGGACACCACATTGCTCATAACTGGGACACCACGTTGCTCATAACTGGGACACCACATTTGAGCAATGCATTTAAGAGAGATTGTTATCATATTGCTTTTATTCATTATCATTATTGAAATTTATATTTGAAATGCATGTGTTGGCTTAGCTTCCAACAAATACTGATTTACAGGACAATATGTTTGAATGATTTATCTTCCACTCATAACTGGGACACCACATACACGCACAGTGAAGACAGAGATTGGTATCAGATTGTTTGAGTGTTTCAAGGTTGTTGTATCAAGTTGTATGTTAGGTAACAGGCTGTTGATGGCTCTGAGCAAAATATTCAAAACTTGGTATAAACAATTTTATTCTGCTGCTGAGGATTGATAAGATTTCTGCGAAAAATGTGATAGTCTTGCGCTCATAACCAAGCATGAAAGTGTGTGACACCACAATTCAAAACGGTTCCCTGTTTCCGTTGACTTAGTCAACATGGCAAAAAGTAGTGACGTTACTTATTTGTGTACCCAAATTCACGATGTTAGCAAAAAATCGGCCACAAGTTGATTTAGCTTTCAGCAAAACTTGAGTCTTACGCTCATAACGACCGGGACACAAGACTTGACTGATTAAAAATTGGTCATACAAGTTTGTCTGCGCTCATTTTTGAAGTGATTTCACTGTTCCGTTTTGCTCTCTATAGGCGGCTAGATCATTGGAATGTTGGATTGACATATTGTGTTGTGCTGGCTTGAAAGAAGCATCGTCTGCTTTGAAAGCTAGGCCGTGACGCGACGTGTTATGAGCGCAAGACAAACTTTGTCACCACAAATCTTCTTTATCGATCGTTCTTGATCATACACAGTAACATGGGGTAGTTTTTTTGTCCTGATTCTTTTAATCTACCCATTGATTATTTTTCCCAAGGCATCCAAAACCGTGTATTATGCTCCAAAAATGGGCTAGTCAGAGATGCGACAAAATGGACGTCATTTTTTGCCTGTTTTTGGCGAGTTTTTTAAAACTAAAAGTCAAATGAAAAGGTTTAAAGCCTGTGGCTTGATCTTGCTAGATTCTTAAATATTTCATCCACAGAATGATCAAACTGAAATATTTTTCAACATTAAGTACTGCCAGAAATAAAACAATTTATTAACCCACTGTCAGTTGTACCCAGTACCGGAGCTATACACACATGGTAAACTGTGTATCTGTGAATACTCAGTTATTTCCTGACTGTCTTGCAATCATTTCATTTCTTTCTTTCTATTTCCCCATAATGTTATCATTTCGCTTTGTACTCTATCTTTTGCTATTTTTTTCTTTTTCGTACTACCCCCTAAAGTGCAGCAGAACCTTTAGCGTGTTGAAGTTGGCTGCCTAAGGAGAAGAAGAAGAAGAAAGACAGCGTTCAGTGAAGGCGAGACGGCGCAGGTGAAGACCATCCAGAAGAAGATTGACAACACCATCAAGAAGGAAAAGCTTCGGTTCAAAGACAAAGTGGAGGACAACTTCCGCAGCAACGATGCCCGCCAGTGCTGGAAAGGAATTGAGACAATGACGGGCTACAAGCCGAAGAAACAGGTGCCTCAGGCCAACAATGAGATGAAACTGGCTGAGGAACTCAACGCCTTCTACGCCAGATTTGACTGCCACGACTTCACTGCCGAACTTCCCCCGAAGACGGAGTGTGGCTGCCCACATGGCGGTAATCAAAAACGGTCACACACGTAATGTTCTCATCCCTAGCTCAGTAGCTGATGCATTTGTACCTTAGTGTTCAAGTGCTTCTCGCTGTTGGGATGATCCCTGGAGTCTTTTAGCCAGGGTAAGCCAACCAACCAACCAACCAACTGCCGACAACAGTGAGTGCTTGCAGGAAATGCTGAGCCGGCCTGCTGACCCGGTGCAGATCACTGTTCAAGAAGTGACAACGCAATTCAGGAAGGTGAAGACCCGAAGTGCTGCAGGTCCTGACCAGATGAGTGGCAGACTGCTGAAGGAGTGTCGTCATTCCCTTGCCCCTGTCTTCACCAGACTGTTCCAGAGATCCATGGACGACGGCGAAATCCCCAGACTGTGGAAGACGTCAACCCTGGTGCCTGTGGCCAAGAAACCATCCCCACAGGAAATGAACGATTACAGGCCAGTTGCCCTGACGTCAATCGCGTTTAAGCGTGCTGAAAGGATCATCCTTGAACGGCTGAAGGTCAGCACTGAGGAGCACCAGGACCAGCACCAGTCTGCCTACCGCGCTAAGAGAGGGACTGACGACGCCATCCTCACCTTGATCCACAGGCTGCTTCAACACCTGGAGAAGAACAGGAGCTATGCGAGAATCCTGTTGCGGTAACGCTGAGTACTGGTTTCGCCGGGTCCGCGAAATATATTTTTACTTTTGTGGCTGAAAACCCAATTTTTAGACCCCTACCACTTTCAAGGCCTACCGATCTCCATGACCTTGACCTTGATCGGTATGCAATCAGAACAACCATAAGCCAAAGTACCTACATGCCAAGTTTGAAGTCCCTAAGACCAACGGTGTGGACGTTATAGCCCCTTAAAGATTTTCGGTTTTCAAGGTCATGCGCCAAGGTGAAGGTCATGACGGCGATATTTTATGCGCGGATGCCTTCCTCTCATGGTGACACGCCACCACACAAAATTGGAAACGATTCGATGAAGCGGTTTGGAAGATATGCGTGGGACAGAAAAAAACAATTATTAGACCCCTACCACTTTCAAGGCGTACCGATCTCCTTGACCTTGACCTTCATCGGTACGCCATCATCAGAACGGCCATAAGCGAAAGTACCTCCATGCCAAGTTTCAAGACTCTAGGACCTGCGGTGTGGAAGTTATGGTCCCTTAACGATTTTCAGTTTTCAAGGTCATGCACCAAGGTCAAGGTCAGGGTGGTGAAAAGTTTTGTGCGGATGCCCTCCTCTCATGGGGACACACCGGCACACAAAATTTGAAGCTATTCGGTCAAGCGGTTCGGGAGATCCTTAAGACAGACAGAAAAGAACAACAAACAAAAAAGGAAACAAACCATACTCCTTTGCGATCGTAGATTGGCAAAGGACTAAAAAGAAAAAACGAACTGAAAGCCTACTTAGTTCAACCAGAGAGGTTCTTAATCTGTGGTTCAACCATTGTAGGTCCGTTTTGGTAAATCTCGAACCCACAACAAAAAGAACAAAAACATTCATTCTTCTCCATGAACACCCCCCCCCCCCCCCCTCAACCATCCCCCCCCCCCAACCATCCAACCGCCCCCCCCCCCCCCCCCCGCCCCCCTACAGGGTTTTACGCCCTCTTCGGCCTTTTGGCATGTGGGGCATTTGTAAATACAAAGATTGTGGGAACAATACTGGAGGCAGTGCTAAACCAGTAAAGTCCCGATTTTTTAATATGGGGACACACCACCACACAAAATTTGAAGCGATTCAGTCAAGCGGTTCAGGAGATCCTTGGGACAGACAGAAAAGAACAACAAAGAAACAAACAAAAAAAGGAAACAAACCCGAACGAAAACATACTCCTTTGCGATCGTACATCGGCAAAGGACAAAAAAAGAAAAACGAACTGAAAGCCTACTTAGTTCGGCCTTTCGACAGTAAAGTCCCGATTTTTTAATAATACAGATACGTGTTGTAATCTCCACTGCCGCCGCCCCCCCCCCCCCCCCCCCCCCCCACCATCCCCTAGAAATACCGGAGATACGGGCGCAGAGAGGCCGGTTATAAGGCCCCGTTTCCCGTTGGTGCTGCTCTGAGAGTGACGCGCTCTCCCGATTCTTTTCAAATTTCCTGCCAGGCTTTGCCCCGGCCATAGCAAGCCTGACAGCAAATTTGAAGCGATTTGGTTAAGAAACGATGGAGTTATTTGTGAAAAGGTGAAGCGGCGTATAGCGCACGCGTTTCTGAACCGATTCGCTTCCGGTTTGGCACATCGATCGTCACCGTCCCCGGTCATCTTCCTGCCGAATTCGAAGGCAATCGGTCCAGAAATGCCGGAGATACGGGCGCCGAGAGGCCGGCGGATACGCGTTTCGCGCATTTGCCAAACTGCGCAAATGACACGGCCGCCTCGGTTGCCGCTGCCATCGCCCCGTTAGGGCTCACAGCAAATTTGAAGCAATTCGGTCAAAAAACGGCCGAGTTATAAGGCCCGTTTTGTGTTTCACACACACACACACACACACAGATGGACAGTTGCCTTTTTATTATATGATTTGATTTTCATATCCAAAAAGCAGTTAGCAAAGCAAACCAGATGTTGGGTATAATTAAAAGAACATTTATGAAAATAGATAAGGAAACATTTTTGTTATTATATAAGTGCCCTCACTTAGAATACGGTAACGCTATCTGGTACCTATATCTTAAGAGACAGTCATTATCAATTGAAAGAGTTCAAAGGAGAGCAACAAAATTAGTAAAAAAGTTGTAAAGATCTAACGTACCGTGATAGATTAAAACTGTTAAGCTTACATTCACTAAAGCCAAGGGTAGGCGGATGAGGTGACCTCATTCAAATGTACAACAATTTTCACAACTTAGTTGATATCAGTTTTGAGTCTCTCTTCTCACCATCCTTGTCTGACACAACTAGAAACCAAGAGGGGAAAGTACAAGTTTAACGCTAACAAACGTAAGCATTGTTTCAGTAATAGAGTTGCTAACTCCTGGAACTCACTGCCACCTGAACTAAAAAATGCACCATCTACTAACGCCTTCAAAAATCTACTTGACAAAAATGAAAATGTTAGTGAAAGTTTTTATGATTATGATGATTGAAATTGCAATCATAGTTTGATTGTTTTTCACATGAAATGCAACCTAACTAAAGACAACATTTCTGGATGGGACGTTTTATAAGCCGCAAGGCTTAGGCAGAAGCCAGTCCCTTTACTACTACTACTACTACTACTACTACTACTACTACTACTACTACTACTACTACTACTACTACTACTAGTACTACATACCTTGGCGTGGAACTGAGCTTTAACTTTTTTGTTTTGTTTTGTTTTATGTCTTTGTTTCTGTTTTTAAATTGGACTTAAAATCTGTTTCACCAAACAACAAGAATGTGAATAACTTCAACAACCGTAGGACAAGGAAGAGCTGAACTAAGATCTGCAGGCTCCTGAGGCATTTTTGTTTCATTTTTGTTTTGTTTCTCCTCTGTTTCCTTCTTTCTTCTCCTTTGGTTACACCCCTAAGTGCATACATTTACTTCTGCAAATAGAAGTTGGTCGCCACCACAGAAGAAGAAGAACTTGTCATGGTCTGCCCACATTAACAAGATCACCAAGAGAGCGAACGCCAGCCTGGGCATACTCCGCAGGAATCTCCGCTTCTGCCCTGAAATCTGCCGGAAGACAGCATACATTTCGCTGTGTAGATCTCTCCTTGACTTAGACCAGCCGAAGAGGTAACCTGAGGAGGCGGTGTCTGTCTTCGGCTGGCTCGTTCCATTCATCCATCAAGATGTTCTTTTCCTCTCCCCAGCTTCTAAAAGTGTTCCTGCCAACTCAGCATCACATTGTGGGCTCGATCAGTGAGATGTCACATGGATGGTTGGGTCATCTTAGATGAGGTTTTTGTTTTGTTTTGCTTTTCTTGCCCGACTTCGGACATCAACCATCTATAGTATAAAAAAAATCAAACTGTTGATTGTGGATGCTCTATGGGAGAAAAAGAAGAAGAACTATAGTGAAACTCCCTTATAAGACTCCCTCCCACATGAGACCTACTTCTCTGAGACATTGCCCTTCTTTAAAACTGCCTCCCTTATAATATAAGACCCCATCCATTATAAAGCCTCATTTTGGATGATTTTTGAAGGTCTTATTTTATAAGGGAGGTTCCACTATTCTAGAACACCATACTTTTTTCAGATAAAGGGTGAATAGACAGGAGGAGAGACTCAGAATGGGGGGTGGGGGGTCTATCTATATATCAGAGAAAGAGAAGTCCATGAGAAAACATAGGAGATAGCATTGGGGGAAGGGGAATGCAGTATGGGTGTGGAAGGGTGGGCTGGTGTTGATGACCCAGTGCAGTGTTTTCTGACCTTGTGTCTGTACTCAGTAAAGGAGAGGGTAAGATCAGCAGAGAGAGGGGAGAGTGCTGTGTTGTTCTCTGTCTGTACTCAGTAAAGGAGAGGATAAGATCAGCAGACGGAGGGGAGAGTGCTGTGTTGTTCTCTGTCTGTACTCAGTAAAGGAGAGGGTAAGATCAGCAGAGAGGGGGGAGAGTGCTGTGTTGTTCTCTGTCTGTACTCAGTAAAGGAGAGGATAAGATCAGCAGAGAGAGGGGAGAGTGCTGTGTTGTTCTCTGTCTGTACTCAGTAAAGGAGAGGATAAGATCAGCAGACGGAGGGGAGAGTGCTGTGTTGTTCTCTGTCTGTACTCAGTAAAGGAGAGGGTAAGATCAGCAGAGAGGGGGGAGAGTGCTGTGTTGTTCTCTGTCTGTACTCAGTAAAGGAGAGGGTAAGATCAGCAGAGAGGGGGGAGAGTGCTGTGTTGTTATCTGTCTGTACTCCGTAAAGGAGAGGATAAGATCAGCACAGAGAGAGGGGAGAGTGCTGTGTTGTTCTCTGTCTGTACTCAGTAAAGGAGA
The DNA here is from genome assembly GCA_017654935.2 of Phymorhynchus buccinoides. NCBI lineage: Eukaryota > Metazoa > Mollusca > Gastropoda > Neogastropoda > Raphitomidae > Phymorhynchus > Phymorhynchus buccinoides. The sequence goes on from CM065692.1 coordinate 1,396,024, forward strand.
GGGTAAGATCAGCAGAGAGAGGGGAGAGTGCTGTGTTGTTCTCTGTCTGTACTCAGTAAAGGAGAGGGTAAGATCAGCAGAGAGAGGGGAGAGTGCTGTGTTGTTATCTGTCTGTACTCAGTAAAGGAGAGGATAAGATCAGCAGAGAGGGGGGAGAGTGCTGTGCTGTTCTCTGTCTGTACTCAGTAAAGGAGAGGATAAGATCAGCAGAGAGAGGGGAGAGTGCTGTGTTGTTCTCTGTCTGTACTCAGTAAAGGAGAGGATAAGATCAGCACAGAGAGAGGGGAGAGTGCTGTGTTGTTCTCTGTCTGTACTCAGTAAAGGAGAGGATAAGATCAGCACAGAGAGAGGGGAGAGTGCTGTGTTGTTCTCTGTCTGTACTCAGTAAAGGAGAGGATAAGATCAGCAGAGAGAGGGGAGAGTGCTGTGTTGTTCTCTGTCTGTACTCAGTAAAGGAGAGGGTAAGATCAGCAGAGAGGGGGGAGAGTGCTGTGTTGTTCTCTGTAGAGGCATAAAGCAAGGGTTGAGCACTGCAATGCAACCTGCAGAGGTGGAGGTGTAGAGTGGCACAGAGGCATAAAGCAAGGGTTGAGCACTGCAATGCAACCTGCAGAGGTGGAGGTGTAGAGTGGCACAGAGGTATAAAGTAAGGGTTGAGCACTGCAATGCAACCTGCAGAGGTGGAGGTGTAGAGTGGCACAGAGGTATAAAGTAAGGGTTGAGCACTGCAATGCAACCTGCAGAGGTGGACGTGTAGAGTGGCACAGAGGCATAAAGCAAGGGTTGAGCACTGCAATGCAACCTGCAGAGGTGGAGGTGTAGAGTGGCACAGAGGTATAAAGTAAGGGGTTGAGCACTGCAATGCAACCTGCAGAGGTGGAGGTGTAGAGTGGCACAGAGGTATAAAGTAAGGGTTGAGCACTGCAATGCAACCTGCAGAGGTGGAGGTGTAGAGTGGCACAGAGGTATAAAGTAAGGGTTGAGCACTGCAATGCAACCTGCAGAGGTGGAGGTGTAGAGTGGCACAGAGGTATAAAGTAAGGGTTGAGCACTGCAATGCAACCTGCAGAGGTGGAGGTGTAGAGTGGCACAGAGGTATAAAGTAAGGGTTGAGCACTGCAATGCAACCTGCAGAGGTGGAGGTGTAGAGTGGCACAGAGGTATAAAGTAAGGGGTTGAGCACTGCAATGCAACCTGCAGAGGTGGAGGTGTAGAGTGGCACAGAGGTATAAAGTAAGGGTTGAGCACTGCAATGCAACCTGTGGAGGTGGAGGTGTAGAGTGGCACAGAGGTATAAAGTAAGGGTTGAGCACTGCAATGCAACCTGCAGAGGTGGAGGTGTAGAGTGGCACAGAGGTATAAAGTAAGGGTTGAGCACTGCAATGCAACCTGCAGAGGTGGACGTGTAGAGTGGCACAGAGGTATAAAGCAAGGGGTTGAGCACTGCAATGCAACCTGCAGAGGTGGAGGTGTAGAGTGGCACAGAGGTATAAAGTAAGGGTTGAGCACTGCAATGCAACCTGCAGAGGTGGAGGTGTAGAGTGGCACAGAGGTATAAAGCAAGGGGTTGAGCACTGCAATGCAACCTGTGGAGGTGTAGAGTGGCACAGAGGTATAAAGCAAGGGGTTGAGCACTGCAATGCAACCTGCAGAGGTGGAGGTGTAGAGTGGCACAGAGGTATAAAGCAAGGGGTTGAGCACTGCAATGCAACCTGCAGAGGTGGAGGTGTAGAGTGGCACAGAGGTATAAAGCAAGGGTTGAGCACTGCAATGCAACCTGCAGAGGTGGAGGTGTAGAGTGGCACAGAGGTATAAAGTAAGGGTTGAGCACTGCAATGCAACCTGCAGAGGTGGAGGTGTAGAGTGGCACAGAGGTATAAAGTAAGGGTTGAGCACTGCAATGCAACCTGTGGAGGTGTAGAGTGGCACAGAGGTATAAAGTAAGGGTTGAGCACTGCAATGCAACCTGCAGAGGTGGAGGTGTAGAGTGGCACAGAGGTATAAAGTAAGGGTTGAGCACTGCAATGCAACCTGCAGAGGTGGAGGTGTAGAGTGGCACAGAGGTATAAAGTAAGGGTTGAGCACTGCAATGCAACCTGCAGAGGTGGACGTGTAGAGTGGCACAGAGGTATAAAGTAAGGGTTGAGCACTGCAATGCAACCTGCAGAGGTGGAGGTGTAGAGTGGCACAGAGGTATAAAGTAAGGGGTCTCTGCAATGCAACCCCCCATATGGCTTTGGCCGGGAGGACGTAAAGCTAGAATTTCAATGCAACCTGCAGATGTGGTGTACAGTGGCACAGAGCTAATGCGTTCACCTTGTGTCAAGTAAACCCGAGTTCGAACCTGGGTACAGGGGATTTTTCCTCTCACTTTGCACTAGGCCTTACGGTTGAACATGGAGTCTTTCGGATAAGATGATAAACCGAGGTCCCATGTGCCCATGCACTTAGCACACGTTAAACCCAGTGGCAACGAAAAAGTTGTCATTTGGTCAAAATTTACCCCCCCCCCCCCCCCCCCCCCCTCACCATCCCCTTTCCTTCCTCATCAGTCACACAAAAATTGCATGCAAAAAACACAATGGCTGCGATGCGCTCTCCAGGTGGGAGCAACCCGAATTTCACAGAGACGCCTCTGTGACTATAAAGTACCTAATACCTACTTAATAATACTAATAGATTACCTAATACAATGCTTATAATATTGGTGTCAATAATCCAAAGGCAAAATCTGTCCATAACTCATATAACGTGTGTGACATATAATGTGTGTGTCTAGCATATATAAAATGTGTGTGACATATAACATTGTGTGTGACATATAACGTTGTGTGTGTAGCATATAAAACAATATGTGTGTGTACTGCAGATGACGGTCAGTCCATGGACGTGGTGGTCAGGTTTCCGTGGCGTAAGGCTGACCAGGGCCAAGGTCAAGGTCATGACCTGGGGTCATCGGGCCCCGACACTCAGGGCAAACCTGGAGAGTTCATCGTGCAGTCCTTGTTCCTGGAGTACTGCAGGATCTGTGAGAAGAAGATAGAGCAGGTGCTGGCTGAGCCTTTGGTGAGTTGTTTGACACACACTGACCTATACATACACACACACAGACACTCAGGGCAAACCTGGGGAGTTCATCGTGCAGTCCTTGTTCCTGGAGTACTGCAGGAGAAGAAGATAGAGCAGGTGCTGGCTGAGCCTTGGGTGAGTTTGAGAAAGATATTCACACAGGAAGACAGGCAGGCACACACTCTCAGGCATGCGTGTAACACATTCACACACACACATGTGCGCACATGCATACACGCACATATGCATGCATACACACACAAAGTAACACACAGACACATAGTCACACACACACACACACACACACACACACACACACACACACACACACACACACACACACACACACACACACACACACACACACACACAGTCACAAGCACACACACACACAAGCACACAGCACACACAAACGCACACACAGTCACACACAAGCACACACACACACACAAGCACACACACACACACACACACACACACACACACACACACACACACACACACAGACACACACACACACACACACACACACACACACACACACACACACACACACACACACACACACACACACACACACACACACACACACACACACACACACACACACACACATATGATATACACTGGCAGAGCAGGCAGTAGAAGTTCTACCAATGTATGAAGATGGTATTTTTACAAGCATAGATTACTTCCAACATCTTTGTGGTGTAGAGTGGCACAGTGGCAGCGCTAACGCTTCGTGTCAAGCAAACCCGAGTTCGAACCTGGGTACAGGGGATTTTTCCTCTCACTTTGCACTAGGCTTTGCGGTCTGAACATGGAGTCTTTCGGATGAGACGATAAACCGAGGTCCCGTGTGCTCATGCATTTAGCACACGTTAAACCCAGTGGCAATGAAAAAGTTGTCATTTGGTCAAAATTTACCCCCTCCCTTCCTCATCAGTCACACAAAAATTGCATGCAGAATTTTTTTTTTTTAAATTGGGTTGCGCGTCTCTGGCTGCGACGCGCTCTCCAGGTGGGAGCAACCGGAATGTCACAGAGACGCCTCTGTGACTATAATGTACCTAACCTAACCTAACCTAACCTAACCTTTGGTGATGTTTACTGGCATTCGTGCATTAATGCAGTAAATATCGCTTAACTCAAAATTGAAGGGACTGACATTGTATTTTGAGATAGCCAATATTTTGAGTTAAAAAGACTTTTCAACATAGAGATTATTATACTGGGACCCAAAAAGTATTGTGAGTTATCCAGTTCTCCGCTGTATGTGTTATGTGTGCTGATGTTTTGTCTGTGCAGGAGAGGCCCCTGACAAAGTCCCTGCAGAGAGGGGAAGATGCACAGTTTGATCAAGTCAGTGAACTTTTTGGGTTGATTTGTTTTTAGCATTACTACCTGTTAATAGTATTACTATTACTAGTATTAGGCCTTCATTTTGTGAGTCATGTTTTGGTCTTTTTGATAAATACCTGTTGCTTAATATTAATGTGTCTCTGGTGTCATTTTCCTGTTATTTTGATTAATAAAGATAGTAACTAGCACTCATTAAAACTCTAAACCTTGTTTTATGAACACTGTCATACATGGACACTCAGGACTCAGGAGACCTAACCTAGCAATCATTTTGTTTGTATACAACTACAAGGCATGGGAATTTCTCTGCTCGTTCCACCCTTTTTACTGCCCTGAGAGTTTTACGTGTGTAAACCACATGGGTCAGACTTGCTGTTACCGTTTTTTTCAGACTGTAAAGGCGCACCTAATTATAACTTTCCTGTTGCATGGTATAAGGCGCCCCCCCCCCCAGAAATTGTAATCAGAATTCAGATTTTGTTATTATATTTTCTTATAAGATTAATAGTCATACTATAAGGTGCAGGGGTCTTCTTCTTGACTGTACGTGGCCACAATCAACACTTTGATTATTATGCCACGGAACCGGGGAGGTTCGAGACCACTTTTGCCGGAAGAAAAGGCTCAATGCCTGAGAAGAAATAAAACAACAGAGAGAGCACAGATACGAGAACTAGGAAACTGTTGATCCGTTGGGTTGTTGGAAGAGGGGAGGAGGGGGTGGGGGAAGAGGGGGGACCAAAGGGGGGGATGGGAGAGGGGGGGAAGGGAGAATGGGGGGGGCTGTTGGTGCTTGTTAGTCTGACGTCCCCAGAGTGGGGCCATCAGACGTGGCGGCTGCAGCAGGAGGTTTTCCAGTCAGGTGCTCCCAGACTCTAGTCGCGAAGCTCTCTGGAGTTCTGGCCTCAACTGCTGCTGAAGGTAGGATGTTCCACTCCCTGATGGTACGTGGGAAAAAGGAACTCTGTCGGTATTGTGTTCGACATTGGGGGACAAGGAATTGCAGTGTGTGTCCTCTGCGCTGCCGCTCTGGTTGGGGGACAAGTCTGTTCTTATTGATGCTCAACATGTCATTTTGTATTTTATACAGCATGGTGAGTCTCCTGGCGGCATTGCTGCAGGGAGCTCCAGTCAAGCCTCTGGAGCATTGCTGTAACGCTGGCTGTCCTACGGTATTGATTGAGGACGAATCTTGCTGCTCTCCGTTGGATCAACTCCACTCTGTCGATGTTTTTCTGAATGGAGGGGTCCCACACTGAGCAGGCGTATTCAAGAAGCGGCCTTACAAAGGCAATGTAGGCTTTTACTCTCAGCTCAGGGTTCACTCTGGGAAAAAAAGTATCGCCTTATAGTGAGAAAAATATGGTAATCCCCATCAGAAGGACATGGCATTCCATTCAAGTTTATTGTCGAATTGGAAAGAAAGGATCCAGATGTCAACTCGGTGTCATTCCTGTAATTAATTGATAGGTGAACGCCTTTGCCATCCTGCCACCTTCCTTTCCTGTTGCAGGTCCTCAACTCTCTGGGCTGTGTGGCTGAGCACAGCCTGCCGTCCATCCTGCCACCTTCCTTTCCTGTTGCAGGTCCTCAACTCTCTAGGCTGTGTGGCTGAGCATAGCCTGCCATCCATCCTGCCACCTTCCTTTCCTGTTGCAGGTCCTCAACTCTCTGGGCTGTGTGGCTGAGCACAGCCTGCCATCCATCCTGCGCACTGTTCACCTTCCTTTCCTGTTGCAGGTCCTCAACTCTCTGGGCTGTGTGGCTGAGCACAGCCTGCCATCCATCCTGCGCACTGTTCACCTTCCTTTCCTGTTGCAGGTCCTCAACTCTCTGGGCTGTGTGGCTGAGCACAGCCTGCCGTCCATCCTGCCACCTTCCTTTCCTGTTGCAGGTCCTCAACTCTCTGGGCTGTGTGGCTGAGCATAGCCTGCCATCCATCCTGCCACCTTCCTTTCCTGTTGCAGGTCCTCAACTCTCTGGGCTGTGTGGCTGAGCACAGCCTGCCATCCATCCTGCGCACTGTTCACCTTCCTTTCCTGTTGCAGGTCCTCAACTCTCTGGGCTGTGTGGCTGAGCACAGCCTGCCATCCATCCTGCGCACTGTTCACCTTCCTTTCCTGTTGCAGGTCCTCAACTCTCTGGGCTGTGTGGCTGAGCACAGCCTGCCATCCATCCTGCGCACTGTTCACCTTCCTTTCCTGTTGCAGGTCCTCAACTCTCTGGGCTGTGTGGCTGAGCACAGCCTGCCATCCATCCTGCGCACTGTTCACCTTCCTTTCCTGTTGCAGGTCCTCAACTCTCTGGGCTGTGTGGCTGAGCACAGCCTGCCATCCATCCTGCGCACTGTTCACCTTCCTTTCCTGTTGCAGGTCCTCAACTCTCTGGGCTGTGTGGCTGAGCACAGCCTGCCATCCATCCTGCGCACTGTTCACCTTCCTTTCCTGTTGCAGGTCCTCAACTCTCTGGGCTGTGTGGCTGAGCACAGCCTGCCATCCATCCTGCGCACTCTGTTCACCTGGCACGACAGACAGACACGCTTCAGTTATGAGGACAGTCCCCTGCTGGAGACCAGGCAGAGACACCGCAGTAAAGGGTGAGTAGTGTTCATTAACATTGTGAAACATTATTAGCAGGACAGACAGACATTGTCAAACATTTATTAGCACAACAGACAGACATGCTTCAGCTATGAGGACAGTCCCCTGCTGGAAACCAGGCAGAGACACCGCAGTAAAGGGTAAGTAATTCATGTCTTTGTTAGTGCTTAGGTATAGTACCGGTATTTGGAGGACTGCACATACTTTCAGTTGCGCACAGATACGGACAGACAGACACAACTGAGCAATGAGGACTGCACAGTGTTGGAGATCAGTCAGAGGCACTGCACTAAAGGGTCATTGGTTTGTGTCTTTGTTTCTCTCATGGTACGGTAGATGTCTTTGCTAGTGTGTGCGTACCATTAACATATATACAGACTGTAGGCAGCACAGACAGGCAGATAGAGACGGTTCAGCTGTGAAGGCAGTCCACTATTGGAAACCAGACAGAGGCACACGCAGTAAAGGACCAGTGCATTGGTGTTGTTTTACTACGATTGCAGGTGCAGGGAGATTATACATAATAATTGTGATATGCTCAGTATTCTTTGCACTATTACCCCATGACAGTTCCAGAACATGAGCAAAATCTGTCCAGTCATAACATTCAAACTTGTTTCCTCTTTTACAGGAGCAAAGATGTGCTGAGCGAAAGGAGGGATGTGAGTATCATCTCCCTTTGACTTTTCTGCTGTTGTACCCTATTTCTTCCTACATACTGCTGTGGGTTGTGTGGGTCTTTTGCTGTCCCATCTTCTAGTCCATACAGTGGCGCTGCTCCCTCATCGTTCATTCCGAATCCCCAGAACATATACTGATCCCCATGACTTTGACCACGACCATCCACCGACAGCTCCCCAGAACATATACTGATCCCCATGACTTTGACTCGAACGCACCAAGGGCATAGACTGGATTGGTAATAGAAACTGAGGTCACCATCAGAGCAGGGCATACGACTCATTACGAGGCCACAGAATTGGAGACTTTCTTTTCTTATGGATGGAAGCTTTGTCTGAAGTTCACTCATGACACATGATCCAATCAGGAGGAGTTTTAATTGAAATATCAATAATTTTAGAGAATGTTTTACATTTTGAATTGTCGAAATTAGTGTGACCCAAAAATTCATTTATTTAACACCTTCCAAATTCATTTATTTAACACCTTCCCTGCCGGGTCCTGTGTCTACTATGGGATGTGTGATGTCATTGATGATGTCATAACTTTTGATGTCATAGCCCTGCAATTATAGTTTGTGGTTTAGACAAGTCAGGAAAGAATTAAGATATAGCTCTAGAACATTTTCTAGAGATATGGTTAGATTCAATCTAACAGGTCTCTTTTACATTTTATAATAAGAAAATCAATAATTTCTCTGTTTTCTTCTGGCAGTGATGGAGTTAACAATTATCATTCGACAATCTTATAGTAAAAAGCCAAGTGTCCGTCCGTGTGTGTGTCTGAAGCACAAAACGGGCCTTATAACTCCGCCGTTTTTCGACCGAATCGCTTCAAATTTGCTGTGAGCCCTAACGGGGCGATGACAATGGCAACCGAGGCGGCCGTGTCATTTGCGCAGTTTGGCAAATGCGCGAAACGCACATCCGCCGGCCTCTCGGCGCCCGTATCTCCGGCGTTTCTGGGCCGATTGCCTTCCAATTTGGCAGGTAGATGACCGGGGACGGTGACTATCGGTGTGCCAAACCGGAAGCGAATCGGTTCAGAAACGCGCACGCTATACGCCGCTTCACCTTTTCACGAATAACTCCGCCGTTTCTTAGCCGATTCGCTTCCAATTTGCTGTCAGGCTTGCTATGGCCTGGCAGGAAATTTGAACAGCATCTGTTCATAAACGCGCGCGATATGCACCAATTTACAGTTTTGCTAACTAGACCAAACGGGATCTGTCCAAACGTGCTGTTATTAAAGGGGGGGGGACTGCTGCGTGCATGAGACCGTGGTTCACACGTGCTGGGGTGACGAGTAGGTCAGCGGAGCTGGTTGGGTGGGGTAGGGGGTGGGTGGGGGGGCGGAGGGATGGTGGGGGGGGGGGCAGTGGAGATTACAAGGGGATGACACTACACGTATCTGTATTATTAACAAATCGGGACTTTACTGGTTTAGCACTGCCTCCGGGCATTGCCTCCAGTATTGTTCCCACAATCTTTGTATTTACAAATGCCCCACATGCCGAAAGGCCGAACTAAGTTGGCTTTCAGTTATTTTTTCTGTTTTTGTCCTTTGCCAATCTACGATCACAAAGGAGTAAGTTTTCGTTCAGGTTTGTTTCCTTTTTTTGTTTGTTTGTTGTTCTTTTCTGTCTGTCCTAAGGATCTCCCGAACCGCTTGACCGAATCACTTCAAATTTTGTGTGGTGGTGTGTCCCTATGAGAGGAAGGCATCCGCATGATGCCACTCTGACCTTGACCTTGGCGTATGACCTTGAAAACCAAAAATTGTTAAGGGGCCATAACTTCCACACCGCAGGTCCTGGAGTTATGAAACTTGGCATGGAGGTACTTTCGCTTATGGCCGTTCTGATGATGGCGTACCAATGAAGGTCAACGTCAAGGTCAGGGAGATCGGTATGCCTTGAAAGTCGTATGGGTCTAATAATTGTTTTTTTCTGCCCCACGTATATCTTCCGAACCGCTTCACCGAATCGTTTACTATTTTGTGTGGTGGCGTGTCACCATGAGAGGAAGGCATCCGCGCATAAATGATCGCCGTCGTGACCTTCACCTTGGTGTATGACCTAGACAACCGAAAATCTTTAAGGGGCTGTAACGTCCACACCGTTGGTCTTAGGGACTTCAATCTTGGCATGTAAGTACTTTGGCATATGTTTGTTCTGATGATTGCATACTGATCAAGGTCAAGGTCATGGAGATCGGTAGGCCTTCAAAGTGGTAGGGGTCTAAAAATTGGGTTTTCAGCCACAAAAGTAAAAATATAATATTTCGCGGACCCGGCGAAACTGGTACTCAGCGTTACCGGTACTTGGCGTTACCTGTACTAGGCGTTACCAGTGCGGGGCGTTGCGCTAGTAGTTTTAATATAAAACTAAAAGTGTTTTTCTTTTTCTGGCAAATGTTAAAGCCCCCTCCCTTGCCCCTTCCATTCATTTCAGACGGCTTCAGGTTAGGGTTAGGAATAGGGTTAGGCAGGGTTCATAGGGGCCTTACCAGTCCTTATAAGTCTTGACCAATTGAAATCTCCAAGTAAGGCCTTACAAGTGCTTACATTCACTTCAAGGTCCTTACAAGTCCTGACAGCTGCAAGAAACTGCCCTGAGCAGCAAGACCATACTCAAAATAGATCGCAGAAGCAGCACTTTTACACTTGAGAAACATCGCTCAGCACCTACTCCACCTTACCCCCCTGCACCACCTTCCCGTTTCAACTGACCGCTTAGCAGACGAACGATGCACCGCGAGTTGTCAAGAGAAATTGGACTGAAATCTTGTTCTTTATCCTGGTGTTTTGCGAGAAAACGCGTATATATCTGTGTCAGCCATAGTTTTTGTATCTGCTTAGACATTGTTTACAATGCTGGGAAAGTGTTCCTTTCAAGATCGTTGGGTAAAAGATGGACATTGTCCTTAGGACTACAGGTCCTTACAAGGTCCTTACTTGGGGATAGCTGAAAGCCCTGGGAACCCTGTTAGGGATAGGTTTAGGGTCAGATTAGTCATCAACTTTTATTTGTTTTAATATTTGACACTAAGCTGACCCTAAACTTATCCCTAACCTTTCCCAAACCCTAATCTGAAACCGTCTAATCCATACCAAAATAAAGACAAAATGATGGTATGTTATGAGATTGACACAACTGACCCTAAAGCTACCCCTAACCCTATCCCAAACCCTATTCCTAACCCTAACCCTAACTGAAGCCATCTGAAATGAATGGAAGTGGCAGAGGAGGGGGCTATTCTTAACATTTGCCATTTTTCTGATCTACTGTGTTTGACGTTGAGATTTGACGAATGCTGAAAAGTCAGCCTTAAAGGGTTAAAAATGTTTCAATGGTTTTTTCAGTTGGCAGTGGTGTGCTGAAAAGTCAGCCTTAAAGGGTTAAAAGTTTCAATTTGTGTTTCAGTTGGCGGTGGAGTTTGTGTTCTGTCTGGTGCTGGTGGAAGTCCTCAACAAGGTAATGAACATTTTCTTCCTCGTGTGTGTGTGTGTGTGTGTGTGTGTGTGTGTGTGTGTGTGTGCTTTGTTTTGTTAACTGGTTCTAGCATCTAGCACCCTAGCATCCTGATTACCACCCTAACATCCTGATTACCATCCTAACATCCTGATTACCACCTTAACATCCTGATTACCACCCTAACATCCTGATTACCACCTAGCATCCTGATTACCACCCTAGCATCCCGATTACCACCCAGGGCCAGGCCACGACAACTTGATTCCATACATTATTGATATTAATACTGTTACAATATTGGTCGTTTAGTATGTTGTGACTGTTGCACGTTTGGTCTTTGATGTATTATTAATAGATATATCTGGTTGGTAATGTTTCAGTTGTCCTGCCACCTGAGCCATGACAATTTGGTAGCACATTATTGAATTTACAGACTGTTAAAGCTTTTATTCTCATTTATTATCTGTATGTTATTGTTTCAGTTGTCCACCCAGGTCACAGCGATTTGGTGCATCACATTATCGAGCTAACAGACTATGTACTGTTTCTATATGACTGGTTGTTATTATCAATGTTTCAGTTGTCCTACCACCCAGGTCACAGCGATTTGGGGCAGCACATTATCGACCTAACAGACTATACTGTTTCTATATGACTGGTTGTTATTATTAATGTTTCAGTTGTCCTACCACCCAGGTCATGACGATTTGGTGCATCACATTATCGACCTAACACTAGTAACAGACTATACTGTTTCTATATGATTGGTTGTTATTATTAATGTTTCAGTTGTCCTACCACCCAGGTCACAGCGATTTGGTGCAGCACATTATCGACCAGGCCTTCAGACACTTCAAGTACCGAGACGGGTCAGTAGCACTTTGTTACGTGAAGTTTATGGATATATATTCTGTAAAAAAAGAACATTATTTGAGACTCATGCTGTTATTTTACTAACATGATTATTACAGGCCTCACTTGTTCTGCTGTTGCCATGTTTTGAGACCCATACTGTTACTTTACTAACATGATCATTACAGGCCTCACTTGTTCTGCTGTTGCCATGTTTTGAGACCCATACTGTTACTTTACTAACATGATCATTACAGGCCTCACTTGTTCTGCTGTTGCCATGTTTTGAGACCCATACTGTTACTTTACTAACATTATGATCATTACAGGCCTCACTTGTTCTGCTGTTGCTATGTTTTGAGACCCATACTGTTACTTTACTAACATTATGATCATTACAGGCCTCACTTGTTCTGCTGTTGCCATGTTTTGAGACCCATACTGTTACTTTACTAACATTATGATCATTACAGGCCTCACTTGTTCTGCTGTTGCCATGTTTTGAGACCCATACTGTTACTTTACTAACATGATCATTACAGGCCTCACTTGTTCTGCTGTTGCTATGTTTTGAGACCCATACTGTTACTTTACTAACATGATCATTACAGGCCTCACTTGTTCTGCTGTTGCCATGTTTTGAGACCCATACTGTTACTTTACTAACATGATCATTACAGGCCTCACTTGTTCTGCTGTTGCCATGTTTTGAGACCCATACTGTTACTTTACTAACATTATGATCATTACAGGCCTCACTTGTTCTGCTGTTGCTATGTTTTGAGACCCATACTGTTACTTTACTAACATGATCATTACAGGCCTCACTTGTTCTGCTGTTGCTATGTTTTGAGACCCATACTGTTACTTTACTAACATTATGATCATTACAGGCCTCACTTGTTCTGCTGTTGCCATGTTTTGAGACCCATACTGTTACTTTACTAACATTATGATCATTACAGGCCTCACTTGTTCTGCTGTTGCCATGTTTTGAGACCCATACTGTTACTTTACTAACATGATCATTACAGGCCTCACTTGTTCTGCTGTTGCTATGTTTTGAGACCCATACTGTTACTTTACTAACATGATCATTACAGGCCTCACTTGTTCTGCTGTTGCCATGTTTTGAGACCCATACTGTTACTTTACTAACATTATGATCATTACAGGCCTCACTTGTTCTGCTGTTGCCATGTTTTGAGACCCATACTGTTACTTTACTAACATGATTATTACAGGCCTCACTTGTTCTGCTGTTGCCATGTTTTACGGACTAGAAGGTGCTTTTGATTATAAGGCGCATCCCCTGAATTTAAGAAAGAAATTGAATTTAAACATAAGCAAGTGCAACATATTTTAAGGCACATGCAAAATGATCGAACCAAAGCAAAAAATTAAATTGAAAACACGAGGTCGACTCAACAAGGAGGTAGATGTTTTGCCTAGTTCTGTCAATACAATCTTCAGAACGACAGAAATTACACTCACTCTCTATCCGGATATCCATTTCTGCGTCAGAGAGCCCGGAAAAGTCGGAATTGAAAAACACGTACCGTATTTTTCGGACTATAAGGCGATACTTTTTCCCCCAGACTCAGACCCCTGTGCCTTATAATGTGACTAATAAAATAGTAAGAAAATATAGTAACAAAATCTGAAATCTGGGTAAAATTTGGGGGGTGCGTCTTATAGTCTGAAAAATATGGTAGTAGATTTCTATAGCGAGTTACGGCTCCAGTAGGCTATGTCCGCCATGATTGTTATTGTCTTTGGCTGTCAAAGCCGAGGCTGCGACGTCATATCCAACCCCCCTCTTCTCTGTGTGAATGTGTCTGTCGTCTGCTTCGGTGGCTTCATTCACCATTTTGGCCTGATAGTCAATCTCAATACTTAAGATATAAATGGAATTCACAACTTTGATAAGATTTTAATCAGCTGTTTATTTTGGGTGTCACCGCTGCCTCACCGTAGGGTGACGCAACAGCCACCTACTTTTCCGTTTGAGGTGACATTTTTAGTATGAACAGATTTTGTTATAACATTTTTTATTTCCCTCTCTCAACCCTCCACTCCATAATTCCTTCATTCTCCCACACACTCATCCATCAACATGCATTTTTTTAATATTAAGCATATTAATTTATATAATTTGTACATGTATAATAAATGTATGAGTCAGTCCGACAATAAATTCCATGTACAATCTGAAGTGTTTCTTTGTGCTTTTGAGTTGAAAGTGTGCAGGGGTGAGGGACTTTGTAATGGTGTTGAAATGAGAAGGTTGGACATTTTGTATGACAATAACTTAGTGATTAGTACGATTGGTGTATTTCATTTATGCAACAGACCATTCCCCATGCAGCTTGCATCAACGTCGGTAAAAACGAATCAGTGTACAATGCATGCGATTGGTGTATTTCATTTGGCTGCAGACCAATCCCTATGCAGCTTGCATCAACGTCAGTAAAAACGAATCAGTGTACAATGCATGCGATTGGTGTATTTCGTTTAGGCTGCAGACCAATCCCAATGGAGCTTACATCAACGTCGGTAAAAACGAATCAGTGTACAATTCACGCGATTGGTGTATTTCGTTTAGGCTGCAGACCAATCCCTATGCAGCTTACATCAGCCTTATAAAAATGCCTCTGATTGGTGCATTCCATACAGGCTGCAGACCAATCCCTATGCAGCTTACATCAACCTTATAAAAATGCCTCTGATTGGTGCATTCCATACAGGCTGCAGACCAATCCGAATGCGGCTAACATCAACCTTATAAAATGCCTCTGATTGGTGCATTCCATACAGGCTGCAGACCAATCCCTATGCAGCTTACATCAACCTTATAAAATGCCTCTGATTGGTGCATTCCATACAGGCTGCAGACCAATCCGAATGCGGCTAACATCAACGTGATTGCTGATCTGTACGCTGAGGTGATTGGAGTGTTGGCCGCTTCAAGGTCAGTGGGTCAAAGGTCACAGCGTTTCTCTTCCACTGCTCTGCAGTCAGTATTATGTAGTATATCATCTTATGAAAAGTAGATGGAATGATGTGAGATGAAGTCACCTTGTATTGTATTGCACAGCTTCACATAGTATATTGGTGTCATTGTGTAGTATATCATCTTATGAAAAGTAGATGGAATGATGTGAGATGAAGTCACCTTGTATTGTATTGCACAGCTTCACATAGTATATTGGTGTCATTGTGTAGTATTTTATCCAAATGATGTGAGATGAAGTCACCTTGTATTGCATTGCACAGCTTCACATAGTTTATTGGTGTCATTGTGTAGTATATCATCTTATGAAAAGTAGATGGAATGATGTGAGATGAAGTCACCTTGTATTGTATTGCACAGCTTCACATAGTATATTGGTGTCATTGTGTAGTATTTTATCCAAATGATGTGAGATGAAGTCACCTTGTATTGCATTGCACAGCTTCACATAGTTTATTGGTGTCATTGTGTAGTATTTTATCCAAATGATGTGCTTTCCTTTTCATTGTGATATGCTTAAGCGATTCTGTGAATTTGAAGTAAAGAATATTATGGCCTATAACTTAGAATTATGACTGACATATAGTTCTTTTGATTTTGATTATTGTACTATGTTTTTAATTGCATTTTAATTATATTTAATTTAACATAATTGTATTGTGTACAAGACAGTATAAATTTTAGTACCATTGTAAGTTTTTTTGTGTGGCATTTTTGTTTATCAAGATTTATTTCGTTCCTCCCAGAATTGCTTTTCTAGGTTTAAGGAATAGTGCTGGATTTATGTACAACCTGTCAATGCATGTACACATGTGGGATGTCTGATTGTGTTCAGGTTTAAGGAATAGTGCTGGATTTATGTACAACCTGTAAATACATGTACACATGTGGGATGTCTGATTGTGTTCAGGTTTAAGGAATAGTGCTGGATTTACGTACAACCTGTAAATGCATGTACACATGTGGGATGTCTGATTGTGTTCAGGTTTAAGGAATAGTGCTGGATTTATGTACAACCTGTAAATGCATGTACACATGTGGGATGTCTGATTGTGTTCAGGTTTAAGGAATAGTGCTGGATTTATGTACAACCTGTAAATGCATGTACACATGTGGGATGTCTGATTGTGTTCAGGTTTAAGGAATAGTGCTGGATATACGTACAACCTGTAAATGCATGTACACATGTGGGATGTCTGATTGTGTTCAGGTTTAAGGAATAGTGCTGGATTTACGTACAACCTGTAAATGCATGTACACATGTGGGATGTCTGATTGTGTTCAGGTTTAAGGAATAGTGCTGGATATACGTACAACCTGTAAATGCATGTACGCATGTGGGATGTCTGATTGTGTTCAGGTTTAAGGAATAGTGCTGGATATACGTACAACCTGTAAATGCATGTACGCATGTGGGATGTCTGATTGTGTTCAGGTTTAAGGAATAGTGCTGGATATACGTACAACCTGTAAATGCATGTACGCATTTGGGATGTCTGATTGTGTTCAGGTTTCCTGCAATCAATGTTATTATTGTTTCTGAAGAGTTCTTTCTTTCATTGTCAAACTGATGTACTCTATTTCCAGAGAACACATCTGTACTGTGAGATGTGCGGTCATGTGCAGGTTTTCAGCGGTGCGGAAGAAGTTCAACGGAGAGCTGAAAGAACTGAAGCTGAGAGACCAGACCCCCTACACTGCCCAGAGCATCATCAGTCTGCTGATGGGACTCAAGTTCTTCAGGGTCAAGGTAAATTACAGCGATATACATCAGTAATGAAACAACAACAACAGTACAGACCAGACCCCCTACACTGCCCAGAGCATCATCAGTCTGCTGATGGGACTCAAGTTCTTCAGGGTCAAGGTAAATTACAGCGATATACATCAGTAATGAAACAACAACAACAACAACACAGACCAGACCCCCTACCCTGCCCAGAGCATCATCAGTCTGCTGATGGGACTCAAGTTCTTCAGGGTCAAGGTAAATTACAGCGATATACATCAGTAATGAAACAACAACAACAGGTCAAGGACAGTAATGTAGGATTATAGATGATACTGATATTAAGATGATTCAATTTGTTCAGAAAATGCAGTGAATGATAAATGAGAATCTGTAGACTGATCAAAGTATAAACCTGAAAGAAAACATAAAATATGGACACAATCTTCAAAGGGATGAGTACACCTTTCATTTGGTTGTTACTTTTTCCCTTCTCTTTATCCCCTTGTCTGTCTCTGTCTCCTCGCTCTCTCTGCCAGTCTATCTCTTTATCCCCTTGTCTGTCTCTGTCTCCTTGCTCTCTCTGCCAGTCTATCTCTTTATCCCCTTGTCTGTCTCTGTCTCCTTGCTCTCTCTCTGCCAGTCTATCTCTTTATCCCCTTGTCTGTCTCTGTCTCCTCGCTGTCTCTGCCAGTCTATCTCTTTATCCCCTTGTCTGTCTCTGTCTCCTCGCTCTCTCTGCCAGTCTATCTCTTTATCCCCTTGTCTGTCTCTGTCTCCTCGCTCTCTCTGCCAGTCTATCTCTCTATCCCCTTGTCTGTCTCTGTCTCCTCGCTCTCTCTGCCAGTCTATCTCTTTATCCCCTTGTCTGTCTCTGTCTCCTCGCTCTCTCTGCCAGTCTATCTCTTTATCCCCTTGTCTGTCTCTGTCTCCTCGCTCTCTCTGCCAGTCTATCTCTTTATCCCCTTGTCTGTCTCTGTCTCCTCGCTGTCTCTACCAGTCTATCTCTTTATCCCCTTGTCTCTGTCTCCTTGCTCTCTCTGCCAGTCTATCTCTTTATCCCCTTGTCTGTCTCTGTCTCCTCGCTCTCTCTGCCAGTCTATCTCTTTATCCCCTTGTCTGTCTCTGTCTCCTCGCTGTCTCTGCCAGTCTATCTCTTTATCCCCTTGTCTGTCTCTGTCTCCTCGCTCTCTCTGCCAGTCTATCTCTTTATCCCCTTGTCTGTCTCTGTCTCCTCGCTCTCTCTGCCAGTCTATCTCTTTATCCCCTTGTCTGTCTCTGTCTCCTTGCTCTCTCTCTGCCAGTCTATCTCTTTATCCCCTTGTCTGTCTCTGTCTCCTCGCTCTCTCTGCCAGTCTATCTCTCTATCCCCTTGTCTGTCTCTGTCTCCTCGCTCTCTCTGCCAGTCTATCTCTTTATCCCCTTGTCTGTCTCTGTCTCCTCGCTCTCTCTGCCAGTCTATCTCTTTATCCCCTTGTCTGTCTCTGTCTCCTCGCTCTCTCTGCCAGTCTATCTCTTTATCCCCTTGTCTGTCTCTGTCTCCTCGCTCTCTCTGCCAGTCTATCTCTTTATCCCCTTGTCTGTCTCTGTCTCCTTGCTCTCTCTGCCAGTCTATCTCTTTATCCCCTTGTCTGTCTCTGTCTCCTCGCTCTCTCTGCCAGTCTATCTCTCTATCCCCTTGTCTGTCTCTGTCTCCTCGCTCTCTCTGCCAGTCTATCTCTTTATCCCCTTGTCTGTCTCTGTCTCCTCGCTCTCTCTGCCAGTCTATCTCTCTATCCCCTTGTCTGTCTCTGTCTCCTTGCTCTCTCTGCCAGTCTATCTCTTTATCCCCTTGTCTGTCTCTGTCTCCTCGCTCTCTCTGCCAGTCTATCTCTTTATCCCCTTGTCTGTCTCTGTCTCCTCGCTCTCTCTGCCAGTCTATCTCTTTATCCCCTTGTCTGTCTCTGTCTCCTCGCTCTCTCTGCCAGTCTATCTCTTTATCCCCTTGTCTGTCTCTGTCTCCTTGCTCTCTCTGCCAGTCTATCTCTTTATCCCCTTGTCTGTCTCTGTCTCCTCGCTCTCTCTGCCAGTCTATCTCTTTATCCCCTTGTCTGTCTCTGTCTCCTCGCTCTCTCTGCCAGTCTATCTCTCTATCCCCTTGTCTGTCTCTGTCTCCTCGCTCTCTCTGCCAGTCTATCTCTTTATCCCCTTGTCTGTCTCCTTGCTCTCTCTGCCAGTCTGTGTGTGTGTCGCTCTCTGTTGTTTCTCCCTCTGTGTCTCTTTCATCTGTAACACTTAAATAAAACCTCTGTTGTCATGATACAGTAAAATGACTGGTGCCTCTGTCTGGATTGTATTCAAAGATTATATTCACAGGGAGTACATTGCTATAGCTGTCCCTCCTGTGGCCTTCATTGCAGATGCACCCCATCGAGGAGTTTGAGGGGTGTGTGCACTTCCTGCTGGAGCTGGGTCACTACTTCCTGGAGGTCAAGGACAGAGAGGTCAAGCATGCCCTGGCTGGACTGTTTGTGGAGATACTGCTGCCTGTGGCTGCCGTGAGTAGTGTGTGTGTAAACTGGGTCAATCCAAGGTGCTGTCAGGGTAATGATGGTGAACATTATGATGAAAGCAACATTTTTGATGGTGATGATGATGAAGACTATTACTGGTAAACCAACAATAACTGACAAATCAACTGATTTATGCTTGAATGAATGTTCAATGTTGAATAATGATGATGATGAGGTCAGGTAGTTGAGCAAGTAGAATCATTTAAATTCCTTGGTGTGCATATTTCTAATACATTAAGCTGGGAAGTCAACATCACATCATCCTGCAAAAAAGCACAGCAGAGACTATATTTTCTAAGACAGCTCAAGAAATTTAGGATAAGTACGGCAGTCTTGACACAGTTCTATCGATCTGTCATCGAAAGCATACTCAGTTTTTCAATATCTGTCTGGTATGGATCAGCTTCAGCTAAAGATAAAAGGAAACTCCATCAAGTCGTCAAGACAGCCTAAAAAATCATAGGCCACAAACAGCCATCCCCAGATAACATCTATAGTGTGCGCATAAGACGCAAAGCTACATCCATCATATCTGATAGCACACACCCAGCCAACCAGTAAGCCTTCGTGCGTCCCTTGCTTGAGTATGCCTGCTCCGTCTGGGACCCGTACACTGAGGAGAACATTGGCAAGTTGGAGGCGGTCCAGCGTAGGGCAGCACGATTTGTGATCAACCAGTACAGGCCTACATCAAGTGTGAGCACCATGATCGAGAACCTGGGCTGGGAATCACTGGAGAGCAGACGGCAGAGGACCAGGCTCTCCACGCTGCACAAAATCAGCACAGGCACTGTAAGCCAAAAGCTGGTGCCGCTTCCATCTCGGCAAAGGCGTGGACACCACCTGCAGTTCCAGCGAATCCAGTGCCGCACTAAGTACAGGTCAAACTCATTCCTCCCAAGGACCATCAGGGAGTGGAACGAGCTGCGGCAGGACTCCATCGCAGCCTTCACTGCTGACGTGCATGGCACGTCGGGATTGCAGGCTGACCAGTAGCTCATCAGCCTCGCTCCCCCCCCCTCCGCCCCCCCCCCCCCCCCTTCCTCCGTCCTTGCTTCTCCCTTACCCACTCCAATCCCTATTTTTTGTTGTTACACCACCACTGCCAACTGAAATTTGAACCCCACCGGATCCCCTCTTTTTCAGTCTTTTTTTTTTTCAAAAGGTGCCAGAATGGTCGGCTCATTGACCGTGGGCCCTCAAGAGAAGAAGAAGAAAAAGAACCATCTGTTTCAATCTCTCCCTTCTGGTAAAAGGTTCTGCTCTTTTAAGTGCAAATCTAAACGCCTGAAGAACAGCTTTTACAGCTTTTAAATGTGTATGCACACGTGTATGCATTGTGTGTGTGCTGATGTATGTGTAGGTGTGCGTCTGAGAGAAAGAGATAATCTGAGGGAGAGACTGATGCATGATGATGTCATTTGTCCATTCCATGTGCATGCTTTCGTTGTTGTTGGATTGTGTCTGGTGCAAAACCAAAACGATTCCTTTGTATTGGCTGATTAAAGAATCTTGAATTTTGAATCTTGAATGATGATGTTAATGGTGATGATGATGATGTTAATGATGATGTTAATGGTGATGATGATGATGTTAATGATGATGATAATGGTGATGGTGATGATGATGATGATGATGATGTTAATGATGATGATAATGATGATGATGATGATGATGATGATGATGATGATGATCACTAAACGAACAACTGACAAGTCAACTGATCCTTTCTTTACGTTTTACGTTGCAGACGGTGAAAAATGAGGTGAACATTCCAGTGCTGAAGAAACTGGTGGAAGACCTGTACTCTGTGACAGTGGACATGACCACCAAGAGGAAACACACCCTGGTCAGTTTATATATATGTATTATGTATTGTTATGTCTGTACTGTACTGTGACAGTGGACATGACCACCAAGAGGAGACACACCCTGGTCAGTTTATATATGTATTATGTATTGTTATGTCTGTACTGTGACAGTGGACATGACCACCAAGAGGAGACACACCCTGGTCAGTTTATGTATTATGTATTGTTATGTCTGTACTGTGACAGTGGACATGACCACCAAGAGGAAACACACCCTGGTCAGTTTATATATGTATTATGTATTGTTATGTCTGTACTGTGACAGTGGACATGACCACCAAGAGGAGACACACCCTGGTCAGTTTATGTATTATGTATTGTTATGTCTGTACTGTGACAGTGGACATGACCACCAAGAGGAAACACACCCTGGTCAGTTTATATATGTATTATGTATTATGTCTGTACTGTACTGTGACAGTAGACATGACCACCAAGAGGAAACACACCCTGGTCAGTTTATATATGTATTATGTATTGTTATGTCTGTACTGTACTGTGACAGTGGACATGACCACCAAGAGGAGACACACCCTGGTCAGTTTATATATGTATTATGTATTGTTATGTCTGTACTGTGACAGTGGACATGACCACCAAGAGGAGACACACCCTGGTCAGTTTATATATGTATTATGTATTATGTCTGTACTGTACTGTGACAGTGGACATGACCACCAAGAGGAGACACACCCTGGTCAGTTTATATATGTATTATGTATTGTTATGTCTGTACTGTACTGTGACAGTGGACATGACCACCAAGAGGAGACACACCCTGGTCAGTTTATATATGTATTATGTATTGTTATGTCTGTACTGTGACAGTGGATATGACCACCAAGAGGAGATACACCCTGGTCAGTTTATATATGTATTATGTATTGTTATGTCTACTGTGACAGTGGATATGACCACCAAGAGGAAACACACCCTGGTCAGTTTATATATGTATTATGTATTGTTATGTCTGTACTGTGACAGTGGATATGACCACCAAGAGGAGATACACCCTGGTCAGTTTATATATGTATTATGTATTGTTATGTCTGTACTGTGACAGTGGACATGACCACTAAGAGGAAACACACCCTGGTCAGTTTATATATGTATTATGTATTGTTATGTCTGTACTGTGACAGTGGACATGACCACCAAGAGGAAACACACCCTGGTCAGTTTATATATGTATTATGTATTATGTCTGTACTGTACTGTGACAGTGGACATGACCACCAAGAGGAAACACACCCTGGTCAGTTTATATGTGTATTATGTATTGTTATGTCTGTACTGTACTGTGACAGTGGACATGACCACCAAGAGGAGATACACCCTGGTCAGTTTATATATGTATTGTGTATTGTTATGTCTGTACTGTGACAGTGGACATGACCACCAAGAGGAAACACACCCTGGTCAGTTTATGTATATGTATTATGTATTATGTATTGTTATGTCTGTACTGTACTGTGACAGTGGACATGACCACCAAGAGGAAACACACCCTGGTCAGTTTATATATGTATTATGTATTGTTATGTCTGTACTGTACTGTGACAGTGGACATTGCATTTTTGTTTAAATACGTTATGAATGCTAACGTGTGTGTGCGCTTTGATTTGATTTATATCAAGATTCAGCGCCGTATAAATACTGTATGTTGTTGTTGTGTTTAAAGTTTCTCATTATCCTTCTGACAGCCTTAACCTAGATGTGCTCCCTTTGGACTGCTGGTTTCGGATTCTGCGACCTGACAGACCGGGGTGTGGCTGCGAGTTGGGACTCAGAATGAGTGTCATGGGAGCAGCGCCGCTGTATGGCCCAGAAGATGGGACCTCCCCTCCCACCCCCCTACCCCCAAAAGAAGTCAATCATTATATTGCAGTTTATCGTTATGTACGCTTATTGCTGTGTTGATGTATCTAGTACTACAGTCTACAGCACTGGATACATTCCCCAACAGAAAACCCACCCTGATGAGTGCCATGATTCCATGCCCTGTATGGGGCATGGACTAGTGTAGTGCTGTGAGTATTTCAAATCTATTCTCCATGGTGACGCATTTCTAGCAATCCAGGAACAGTTCAGAATCCAAACACTTTGTGAAGTTTGTTCATGGTATAAGCTCTGTAAACTGTGAAAATAAATGGTAGAAATAGTCCATGATTATGATAATTGTGTTGTGAAATTGACCTCTTTTGATCCCCCCATATTCCACTGACGATGTTAGAATGTGCATTGTTGTTGGCTCTGTGTCCTCCGTTTCTATTCCCACTGTCATCGGAAATAATGTGGATAGTTCACCGGAAATACTGCATCAAAAGTATGGCTTAGTCTTTTGTTGTAGGATACGAAAGCGTGTGTATCATGATCATTATTATTTCTCTGTTGTTCCAGCACCTGTTTCCTCTGGTGATGTGCCTGCTGTGTGTCAGTCAGAAGCTTGATGATGCTATCATAATACGCTGTACTGTATTGTAAGGTTTAACATGTGAGATATATCACATATCATTATTATTTCTCTGTTGTTCCAGCACCTGTTTCCTCTGGTGACATGCCTGCTGTGTGTCAGTCATAATACGCTGTACTGTATTGTAGGGTTTAACATGTGAGATATATCACATATCATTATTATTTCTCTGTTGTTCCAGCACCTGTTTCTGCTGGTGACGTGCCTGCTGTGTGTCAGTCATAATACGCTGTATTGTATTGTAAGGTTTAACATGTGAGATATATCACATATCATTATTATTTCTCTGTTGTTCCAGCACCTGTTTCCGCTGGTGACGTGCCTGCTGTGTGTCAGTCATAATACGCTGTATTGTATTGTAAGGTTTAACATGTGAGATATATCACATATCATTATTATTTCTCTGTTGTTCCAGCACCTGTTTCCGCTGGTGACGTGCCTGCTGTGTGTCAGTCATAATACGCTGTATTGTATTGTAAGGTTTAACATGTGAGATATATCACATATCATTATTATTTCTCTGTTGTTCCAGCACCTGTTTCCGCTGGTGACGTGCCTGCTGTGTGTCAGTCATAATACGCTGTATTGTATTGTAAGGTTTAACATGTGAGATATATCACATATTATTATTTCTCTGTTGTTCCAGCACCTGTTTCCGCTGGTGACGTGCCTGCTGTGTGTCAGTCATAATACGCTGTATTGTATTGTAAGGTTTAACATGTGAGATATATCACATATCATTATTATTTCTCTGTTGTTCCAGCACCTGTTTCCGCTGGTGACGTGCCTGCTGTGTGTCAGTCATAATACGCTGTATTGTATTGTAAGGTTTAACATGTGAGATATATCACATATCATTATTATTTCTCTGTTGTTCCAGCACCTGTTTCCGCTGGTGACGTGCCTGCTGTGTGTCAGTCATAATACGCTGTATTGTATTGTAAGGTTTAACATGTGAGATATATCACATATCATTATTATTTCTCTGTTGTTCCAGCACCTGTTTCCGCTGGTGACGTGCCTGCTGTGTGTCAGTCATAATACGCTGTATTGTATTGTAAGGTTTAACATGTGAGATATATCACATATCATTATTATTTCTCTGTTGTTCCAGCACCTGTTTCCGCTGGTGACGTGCCTGCTGTGTGTCAGTCATAATACGCTGTATTGTATTGTAAGGTTTAACATGTGAGATATATCACATATCATTATTATTTCTCTGTTGTTCCAGCACCTGTTTCCGCTGGTGACGTGCCTGCTGTGTGTCAGTCATAATACGCTGTATTGTATTGTAAGGTTTAACATGTGAGATATATCACATA
This sequence comes from Phymorhynchus buccinoides, assembly GCA_017654935.2. Lineage (NCBI taxonomy): Eukaryota > Metazoa > Mollusca > Gastropoda > Neogastropoda > Raphitomidae > Phymorhynchus > Phymorhynchus buccinoides. Next base: position 1,421,023 of record CM065692.1, read on the forward strand.
TCATTATTATTTCTCTGTTGTTCCAGCACCTGTTTCCGCTGGTGACGTGCCTGCTGTGTGTCAGTCATAATACGCTGTACTGTATTGTAAGGTTTAACATGTGAGATATATCACATATCATTATTATTTCTCTGTTGTTCCAGCACCTGTTTCCGCTGGTGACGTGCCTGCTGTGTGTCAGTCATAATACGCTGTATTGTATTGTAAGGTTTAACATGTGAGATATATCACATATCATTATTATTTCTCTGTTGTTCCAGCACCTGTTTCCGCTGGTGACGTGCCTGCTGTGTGTCAGTCATAATACGCTGTATTGTATTGTAAGGTTTAACATGTGAGATATATCACATATCATTATTATTTCTCTGTTGTTCCAGCACCTGTTTCCGCTGGTGACGTGCCTGCTGTGTGTCAGTCATAATACGCTGTATTGTATTGTAAGGTTTAACATGTGAGATATATCACATATCATTATTATTTCTCTGTTGTTCCAGCACCTGTTTCCGCTGGTGACGTGCCTGCTGTGTGTCAGTCATAATACGCTGTATTGTATTGTAAGGTTTAACATGTGAGATATATCACATATCATTATTATTTCTCTGTTGTTCCAGCACCTGTTTCCGCTGGTGACGTGCCTGCTGTGTGT
>CM065692.1:1429168-1451668 GCA_017654935.2 Phymorhynchus buccinoides
GCCCATGCGACGAATACTCGCGTTGAAATGCTTAAAAAGTCATTTTTATCGTCCGAGATACCGTCCAACAGATGCCGTAGCTCTTCAATGGATGTAAAAAAAGCATTGTTATGGAGCTTAAAATGACATAATTCTACCAGTTTTCACGAAGAAAAGTCCAAACACAACAACAGGAAGTCGCACAAACGGAACTTCAATGATTTGAAAGGGGAGCCAACTCTCGTTTATGACAGCAGTAATGGCGGTCGGCAAGCATTTACCGGATGCGTGCAGGCTTTAAAGGTTCATTTTCTTTTGCCTTATAAACAAGAGTATCTTTTTCTTTAATTTGTTCAGATTTTTCTTGAAAATTGTCCTATTTGCCTTATGCACACAGGCGCCTAATGGTCCGACAAATATGTCACCTACATGGATACTCCTCCTTCCAGGATGTCCTGAATTGCAGGATTTTTAAATTGCCTAGAGCCGGCGTTGCCGGATTATGAGAATTTCAGAAACAACAATTTTTTTATACACACACAAACTTGTGCAAGAAAAAGGGCCTATATAAGCATTTGCTATATTCAAAGGAATGTAGCGCTTGTACTAGTCTAGAGGGGTAAAAAAAGAGCAGTAAATGTGTGTGTGCGCTGCTCCTGCACTCCGCCAGGGCCGCCCCCTTGCAGGATTTTTGAAATTTCCCAGAGCACCCATGTACCTATAGTATACTCATTAGGAGAAAATGTACTAACAAGTAAAAAAACAATGCTTATAATAGGTATTCCAAAGCCCTGCCTTGCAGCTGTGACAAACTGCCCAGAATGCCGATTTTTGCTTGTTTTCAACTTTCATTTTTTCCTTCCTGAATGAAAATTATGAATAAAAACTCATACCAAATTGTACTTCTGTCTTTTGTGGTTCTATTGGTGTGCTTTTTATTCTTGTGTATGATGTGTTATTATTTTAAAACATTTGTTGAAAGTACCAACCGTATTGGAGTTTTGGGCCGCCGACAAGCCTTCTGACTAAGGCCGTCGGCACCCCCCGGCACTTCATGGCTTTGGATGAGCCTGCCCATTTACTCAATATTAACTAAAGTGGTTCTATCTAAAAGGAAATTGAATGCTCTTTAAAACCATGTACTTTTTGAAAGGGTGGGGTAATGTTAAGCTGGTTAAAATTTAGTTCAAACTTTTCAAAGTAAAATTTCTGATCGAAAATGACAACATTTTTGCGTAAAAGTTACACTGATCGAAAGCTTGAGGTTTTCTCTTCCCGTGACGACATGTTCTATTTGTATCCGACCAATGGGCACGCTCATCCACGAGCCCAAACTCCGCGAAGCGCGTGACCTCATTCAGCCATTTACAACTGGCCGACAAAAATGGCGCACGCACGACAACGCTAACAGAGGTTCAGTTTCATCGCGAAAATATTGCCCATCTTGAAATTATCTACGATATTGATTCCATGCTAGGTGAGTATTGCTGTTTAAGATTATATTCGTGCATTTTTTATGCATATATGATGTTGTAAAGTTTTGTATTTCCGTAAAACATGACATCGTTCTTGAGCTAGAAATCAAATCTTTGACACGGCGAGCAGTCGAGTACTATCGAAGCCGAGCTAATTTTTTCTCATCATGTAAACCGATCATAACCATTATAGATGTTTTGGAAAAAGCCTATTATTAACGCTTAAAGATGTAATTAGGAATAAAATTGGAAGATTTTAAAGAAATCGATCAAAATGTGAGATCACGTGATGTTGAAAAAATGGTCTGTGACTAGTTAAACTGAGTGACTTCCCTTGGCAATATTCGATTCTGTTTTTCAATCGGCCTAGGCCTAGGATCAGAATTATATTTCCTCGTTTTTTGCCCAATACTTATTCAAATCAGTAATTGTTTTGGTTAAAATTATTGCGCTTCTAGACTTCTGCATGTATTTTGCAAAAGATTCAACTGTTTGTTTCTGAATTGAAAACCTTTAGTCAGTGAAGCATCTTCAACTTCAATTCAACCCAGATTCTGAGATAGAGAGGAATATCATGCTAGGCCTAAGTAAACGTTGTCTTGGCCTAGACCTACGGCTACCAACAAAATCGAAACTAGTTAATGCTAAGCAAAACTACAAAAAACAGTCAATTGTTCTCAATATTGTGTTTCATTAACAATGAACAGATACTGGAGAATGCACACACACTAACAATACATTGAATGATTGATAAAGGTCTGCTGTTTCTCATTCACAAACATGAGATTTTGATTTCTGCACGCTTTATTTTACACACACACACACACACACTACAAGGAACTTAACTCAAGCACCTAGCAACCCAATAATAAACATACAATTAAAGACCCAACTGGGTTATATGCACACACACAACACACAGTGCATGTGGATGTACCTGAATTAAGACAATTTGATGCAGTTTCAAGTTTCAGGCAACTGACTTCCTAAAACTCTCTCTCTCTCTCTCTCTCTCTCTCTCTCTCTCTCTCTCTCTCTCTCTCTCTCTCTCTCTCTCTCTCTCTCTCTCTCTCTCTCTCTCTCTCTGCAGGCATGGGAATTGTCCGCAAAATTATTTTTTAAGGCAAACTTTAAGTTACTAAATACTTCAATTTTTATGATAATATTATATTTTAATGCTGTAAAAATGGGGGGGGGGGGGGCTTTTCAGATTTTTTTGTCTCTGACAATTCCCATGCCTGCTCTCTCTCTCGCGCGCACACACACACACACACACACTAAGGGGAGAGAGAGACTAAATTATATATGCGCTTAAAATTTTAAAAACGAAGTTCAACAAAGACATAATATAATTATAATAATTTTATTAATAGCTCACACACATGCAAATATGCATGCACATACGCACATAACCTTTCTCTCGTTCTGTGTGTGCGACTAAATTAATACAATGTTCTATTGCATTGCCTGACCTAGGGCCCAACATCCATGGTCGTCAACGACTGACAGGAGGTCAACTACCACCTGATGTGATTCATAATCACCGTACTGGGAGTGGGCCAATTAGGAGTTTTCAAATAAATTTTGGAGATTCGTTTCAGATTATTTAAATATTAGCTTCATTTTACTTTGTCTTTGAAAAAAAAGATGGGAAAATTATATTTCAGGTGGGGAAAAAAAATTGGACTGTGGATTGAAGGTTTTTTTTCCCCTCAAGTTTAAATTCATGTAAGGACTTCACAACAGAATCTTAACGCAAAGCACTTGTGGTGTCTTGCTTAGTTGCTAAAGATGAAAATATATGGAAGTATTTATTTCGAAAAATAAAAGTTAAATCAAAGAACTGACGCATATCTGTTTTATTATGTTGCAGGTGGCGAAATGGTTCCAAGATCTGATTCCTGGTTCCGGGTTTCCACCTGAATGTGCCAGGAACCTCTCAGGACTGAGGGAAACTCACCTGTCAAAGCATTGCTTGCCAAAGAATTTGACGTTGTCACTTTGAATAATGCATTACGGCATAACTCAATCAAGTCTATGTGCATCATGCAAAAATATTTGTTTTTTGTTCCTTGTTGTATTGTTGTCCGCCAGCTAGTGAATGATCACTTGACGTCACGCGCTGCACGCCTTTTTGGCAATTGTTTGAGCATGCCCATTGGTCGGATAAAAATAGAACATGTTGTCACGGGAAGAGGAAACCCCAAGCTTTCGATCGGTGTAACTTTTATGCAAAAATGTTATTTTCGATAAGACATTTTATTTTGAACAGTTTGGACTAAATTTTAACCAGCTTAACATTGCCCCACCCTTTCAAAAAGTACATGGTTTTAAAGAGCATTCAATTTTCTTTTAGATAGAACCATTTTAGTTAATATTGAGTAAAGGGGCACGCTCATCCAAAGCCATGAAGTGCCGGGGGGTGCCGACGGCCTTAGTCTGAAGGCTCTGGCGGTGGCCAAAATCTCCAATACGGTTGGTATTTTCAACAAATATTTAAAAATAATAACACATCATACACAAGAATAAAAAGCACACCAATAAAACCACAAAAGACAGAAGTACAATTTGGTATGAGTTTTTATTCATAATTTTCATTCAGGAAGAAAAAAAAAGAAAGTTGAAAATGTGAAACAATTACAAATTTGAATATTTTTGTTAAAAAAAGCATTAAAATTTTAAATGTTTTGTAAATTTAGCACTTTTACTTGTTTTCAGAGTAGAGGACATTAAAAACTTGACAATTTGGTATAAAGGGCAACTCAGTAGCATTAAAAATGACAAAGTTATAGCAATTTGAAAAACCTTCAAAATTGATCCTTTTTGGCCAGGCGCTCAAATTCGATGATGTACCATTTTCATTGGACCAGTATGATGTAACTATCACAAACAGAGTTCTGAAAAAAATTGAGCATAATCTCTTTATCACTATAAAGTTGTAATCAAGATTTTGTAGTTATGGTACTGAAAACAACTGTGTACCAGACCTTTGAAATACCCCCATTGTGCGATTTTGTTCCAAGAATCTGTGGAAATAACTTAATTTTTGACCGAGTTTGGAGATTTACAACTTTTTTTGTAAAGCATTTGATGTCAACAAATTTTGTGTGTTTGATTACCAGTATATAAAGATTAAAAACCAGAACTTTGAGATCTCTGTGACTTTATGTTTTTTTGCTGTGTGCGAGTGAAAATGGCACAAAAATGTTGCCGAAAAATTTTCTAAGTCCAAAAATCACATAAAACGTCATAACTTTTTTATTTTTTACCACACAGACTTGTTTTTGCATCACATTAATCAGGATCAAAAGATCTATCAAACTGTATCAACAGACAATGTGTAGCATGTATTATTGAAAACCCCTTTGGAATACCTACTTATAACTTGTCTGTTAAGTGCTCAACTATATGTCATAGTTTTCATCAGGCCATAACTATAAATTCACCATATTTTATGGACTATGTAGTGCATCTCATTATGAGGAGCAACCTCCAAACTGAACACAAAATACTGATTTTGTTTGAATAATTTATTGCCTGTGAAAATTCAAAACGGGACACATACTTCACCCAGTATGGCCTGGCCTGGGATGGCGGAAGAAGACAAGTTTAATCTCTTACGTGTGTTGATGCAGAGTTCAGCAAATGAGCACTCGTTTTTGCGCTGTAGTGTTTATTTCTATCTTTTTATTCCATCTCTATTTTTTTCACATCTCCAGCGTATGAGCATCGGCCTTCGTGCCTTCCTGGTCATCGCTGACAGCCTGGAACAGAAAGATGGAGATCCCCCCATGCCTCAGTCCAACGCTACCCTGCCCTCTGGCAGTACAGTACGACACAAGAGGACCTTCCTCAACAAGGTATGGTGTACTGTGCTGTATTATATGGAGACCCCCCCATGCCTCAGTCCAACGCTACCCTGCCCTCTGGCAGTACAGTGCGACCTTCCTCAACAAGGTATGGTGTACTGTGCTGTATTATATGGAGACCCCCCAATGCCTCAGTCCAACACTACCCTGCCCTCTGGCAGTACAGTGCGACCTTCCTCAACAAGGTATGGTGTACTGTGCTGTATTATATGGAGACCCCCCCATGCCTCAGTCCAACGCTACCCTGACCTCTGGCAGTACAGTGCGACCTTCCTCAACAAGGTATGGTGTAAGAGGATTTACCTATGCCTCATTTGATTACAGCCTATTAAGATGCTCCTGTATAAAAGCCACATAATGCTGATGATGAAGACGGATGATGGTAGTGATGCTGATGATGAAGACAGATGATGGTAGTGATGCTGATGATGAAGACGGATGATGATACAGTCGACCCCCTCTTTTAAGACTTTCAAAAAATCGCGAAAAATCGGTCGTAAAAGAGGGGGGTCTTAAATCGGGGGTGACCAAAACAATGCACTCAGTGACTCACTACACCGTATATGACGCACAGCACATGCATACACTAAAACAAAAACATGCTTTCTCCGTCATTCTTGAATGAAACATCCGCGGTCTAGCTAATATACGAAAACGAGCGAAAACAGAAAGTGTGCTCGACGGCCCGTGTTGCACTCACACACAAACTACACATAACAGCAGTGCAGACCTAATTTTCGCCATTTTACGCTCTGGCAGTTCATTTTCAGTCACAGTTCGCACACACGGAACTTTTACCGCGCATACAACTCGGCTGACAAAATGGCGCCGCACACACCGCAAATACGAAATCACGGCAAACGCTAATGCGCCAGCTGCTTTCAATTATCGGATTTTGTGAGTTGTTTGCATTCAGTGAGTGTTTCAGTGCACGCACTAACGCCGATTTATCAATTTGATAACGGAAAGGAGCTGCTTTTCAACTTATTTTTTACAAAGTGAGACCATTCACTGAGTTCCAACTTATGGAGTGTGACCGATCACCTAGTTTCAACTTGGGAGTTGACTTCGCATTTAGGCCTACGTGTGCACAGAGTTCGTAAAGATCGACACGATCGCGACGGTTTCAGTTCAAACTTTGATCATAAACTGCTCAGTGATGACACATGTGCATAAAAGTGGTGACATTTAGTGGTCAGATCGTGATATCGCTGATTAAATTCTTCAATTTCGGCGTGAGAACGGTTCGTTTTTACCGAGATTGACCTAACAACAGTAGTACCCCAGCTGTGCGTCGGCTCGAACTGAGTGCGAGAAGGTCAGAATGTGTTGCATCGGTCGTAAAATCAACAAGATTTACGGTCGTAGAACGCGTTAGAGGGGGAGTCGTAAATGAGGAGGCAAGTTTAGAAGAAAAACGATCCGTCATTCATATTTCAGTCGTTAAAGAGGGGAGGTCGCAAATCAGAGGGCCGTTCGTGAGGGGGTCGACTGTAGTGATGCTGATGATGCTGATGATGAAGACGGATGATGGTAGTGATGATGATGATGCTGATGATGAAGATGGATGATGGTAGTGATGATGATGATGGTATTTCAGATGCTGTCAGACTCTACAGCCAAGAACATCGGCCTGTCTCACTACTACTCCCACATCCTGAAGACCTTTGACTCCATCCTGCGTTATGATGATGGTGATGATTATGATGATGATGATGGTGATTCAGATGCTGTCAGACTCTACAGCCAAGAACATCGGCCTGGCTCACTACTACTCCCACATCCTGAAGACCTTGGACTCCATCCTGCGTTATGATGATGGTGATGATGATGGTGATTCAGATGCTGTCAGACTCTACAGCCAAGAACATCGGCCTGTCTCACTACTACTCCCACATCCTGAAGACCTTTGACTCCATCCTGCGTTATGATGGTGATGATGATGATGATGATGATGATGATATTTCAGATGCTGTCAGACTCTACAGCCAAGAACATCGGCCTGTCTCACTACTACTCCCACATCCTGAAGACCTTTGACTCCATCCTGCGTTATGATGGTGATGATGATGATGATGATGATGATGATGATGATATTTCAGATGCTGTCAGACTCTACAGCCAAGAACATCAGCCTGTCTCACTACTACTCCCACATCCTGAAGACCTTTGACTCCATCCTGCGTTATGATGATGATGATGATAGTGATGATGATAATAGTGATGATGGTGATGATGATGATGATGATGATGATATTTCAGATGCTGTCAGACTCTACAGCCAAGAACATCGGCCTGTCTCACTACTACTCCCACATCCTGAAGACCTTTGACTCCATCCTGCGTTATGATGATGATGATGATAATAGTGATGATGATGATGATGATGATGATGATGATGATGATGATGATGATGATGATGATGATGATGATGATGATGATATTTCAGATGCTGTCAGACTCTACAGCCAAGAACATCGGCCTGTCTCACTACTACTCCCACATCCTGAAGACCTTTGACTCCATCCTGCGTTATGATGATGATGATGATAGTGATGATGATAATAGTGATGATGATGATGATGATGATATTTCAGATGCTGTCAGACTCTACAGCCAAGAACATCGGCCTGGCTCACTACTACTCCCACATCCTGAAGACCTTTGACTCCATCCTGCGTGCTCTGGACCTGCAGGTGGGCAGACCTCTGCTCATGACGCGCTCAGAAAACGCCAACAAAGAGGCAGATGAGATGATCACGTGAGTTGGGGGGGAAGAGGGAGAGGGAAAAAGGGGAGTGGGATGGGTGAGGGTTGTAGCCTGGGTGAAAGTATTTTGAGGTGATAACTGATGTTTGACTGTGTCCATGTGTACGGTATTATATTGTGTTGTGTTGTGTTGTTACCTTTATTATATTGTGTTGTGTTGTGTTGTTACCTTTATTATATTGTGTTATGTTGTGTTGTGTTGTGTTGTTACCTTTATTATATTGTGTTATGTTGTGTTGTGTTGTGTTGTTACCTTTATTATATTGTATTATATTGTGTTGGTGCCTTTATTATATTGTTTTGTATTGTCTTGCATTACCTTTGACTGTGTGCACGTGTACCGTATTGTATTATATTGTGTTGTTACCTTTATTATATTGTATTATATTGTGTTGTTGCCTTTATTATATTGTTTTGTATTGTCTTGCATTACCTTTGACTGTGTGCACGTGTACCGTATTGTATTGTGTTGTGTTGTTACCTTTATTATATTATATTGTATTGTCTTGCATTACCTTTGACTGTGTGCACATGTACAGTATTGTATTGTGTTGTGTTGTTACCTTTATTATATTATATTGTATTGTCTTGCATTACCTTTGACTGTGTGCACATGTACAGTATTGTATTGTGTTGTATTACTAGAGATCAATCTTTCCTGACTTGTCTACAAAAACCAACATTCCAGGACTGTGACATGAAAAGTTGTGACGTCATGACTGACACCACGCAGATCATAGCAGACAGGGCGCAGGTAGCCCAGGGAAGGGGTTAATGTCAGTGACTTGTTTTCTTTGGCAGAGGGGAACCAGGGAAGGGGTTAATGTCAGTGACTTGTTTTCTTTGGCAGAGGGGAACCAGGGAAGGGGTTAATGTCAGTGACTTGTTTTCTTTGGCAGAGGGGAACCAGGGAAGGGGTTAATGTCAGTGACTTGTTTTCTTTGGCAGAGGGGACCCAGGGAAGGGGTTAATGTCAGTGACTTGTTTTCTTTGGCAGAGGGGACCCAGGGAAGGGGTTAATGTCAGTGACTTGTTTTCTTTGGCAGAGGGGAACCAGGGAAGGGGTTAATGTCAGTGACTTGTTTTCTTTGGCAGAGGGGAACCAGGGAAGGGGTTAATGTCAGTGACTTGTTTTCTTTAGCAGAGGGGACCCAGGGAAGGGGTTAATGTCAGTGACTTGTTTTCTTTAGCAGAGGGGACCCAGGGAAGGGGTTAATGTCAGTGACTTGTTTTCTTTGGCAGAGGGGACCCAGGGAAGGGGTTAATGTCAGTGACTTGTTTTCTTTGGCAGAGGGGACCCAGGGAAGGGGTTAATGTCAGTGACTTGTTTTCTTTGGCAGAGGGGACCCAGGGAAGGGGTTAATGTCAGTGACTTGTTTTCTTTGGCAGAGGGGAACCAGGGAAGGGGTTAATGTCAGTGACTTGTTTTCTTTGGCAGAGGGGACCCAGGGAAGGGGTTAATGTCAGTGACTTGTTTTCTTTGGCAGAGGGGAACCAGGGAAGGGGTTAATGTCAGTGACTTGTTTTCTTTAGCAGAGGGGACCCAGGGAAGGGGTTAATGTCAGTGACTTGTTTTCTTTGGCAGAGGGGAACCAGGGAAGGGGTTAATGTCAGTGACTTGTTTTCTTTGGCAGAGGGAACCAGGGAAGGGGTTAATGTCAGTGACTTGTTTTCTTTAGCAGAGGGGACCCAGGGAAGGGGTTAATGTCAGTGACTTGTTTTCTTTGGCAGAGGGGAACCAGGGAAGGGGTTAATGTCAGTGACTTGTTTTCTTTGGCAGAGGGGACCCAGGGAAGGGGTTAATGTCAGTGACTTGTTTTCTTTGGCAGAGGGGAACCAGGGAAGGGGTTAATGTCAGTGACTTGTTTTCTTTGGCAGAGGGGAACCAGGGAAGGGGTTAATGTCAGTGACTTGTTTTCTTTGGCAGAGGGGACCGTAAGCCAAAGATCGACCTGTTCCGCACATGTATTGCGGCCATTCCTCGCCTGAAGCCTGATGGGATGAATAATAATGAGCTGGTGGAACTGCTGACCAGGCTGACTGTGCATGTGGACGAGGAGCTCAAAGGGTCAGTCCTATGACTTGTGTGTGATTGCTGTATTGTCAGGGCTGTGTTGTGTTATATCAGGGCTGTTGTGTGTGATTGCTGTATTGTCAGGGCTGTGTTGTGTTTATATCAGGGCTGTTGTGTGTGATTGCTGTATTGTCAGGGCTGTGTTATGTCAGGGCTGTGGGTGTGATTGCTGTATTGTCAGGTCTGTGTTGTGTTATGTCAGGGCTGTTGTCTGTGATTGCTGTATTGTCAGGGCTGTGTTGTGTTGTTATGTCAGGGCTGTTGTGTGTGATTGCTGTATTGTCAGGGCTGTGTTGTGTTTATATCAGGGCTGTGTTGTGTGCTATGTCAGGGCTGTTGTGTGTGATTGTTGTATTGTCAGGGCTGTGCTATGTCAGGGCTGTGGGTGTGATTGCTGTATTGTCAGGGCTGTGTTGTGTGTTATGTCAGGGCTGTTGTGTGTGGTTGCTGTATTGTCAGGGCTGTGTTGTGTGTTATGTCAGTGCTGTTGTGTGTGATTGCTGTATTGTCAGGGCTGTGTTGTGTTATGTCAGGGCTGTTGTGTGTGATTGCTGTATTGTCAGGGATGTGTTATGTCAGGGCTGTTGTGTGTGATTGCTGTATTGTCAGGGCTGTGTTATGTCAGGGCTGTTGTGTGTGATTGCTGTATTGTCAGGGCTGTGTTATGTCAGGGCTGTTGTGTGTGATTGCTGTATTGTCAGGGCTGTGTTATGTCAGGGCTGTGTGTGTGATTGCTGTATTGTCAGGGCTGTGTTGTGTTTTGTCAGGGCTGTGTTGTGTGCTATGTCAGGGCTGTTGTGTGTGATTGTTGTATTGTCAGGGCTGTGTTATGTCAGGGCTGTGGGTGTGATTGCTGTATTGTCAGGGCTGTGTTGTGTGTATGTCAGGGCTGTTGTGTGTGATTGCTGTATTGTCAGGGCTGTGTTGTGTGTTATGTCAGTGCTGTTGTGTGTGATTGCTGTATTGTCAGGGCTGTGTTGTGTTATGTCAGGGCTGTTGTGTGTGATTGCTGTATTGTCAGGGATGTGTTATGTCAGGGCTGTTGTGTGTGATTGCTGTATTGTCAGGGATGTGTTATGTCAGGGCTGTTGTGTGTGATTGCTGTATTATCAGGGCTGTGTTGTGTGCTATGTCAGGGCTGTTGTGTGTGATTGCTGTATTGTCAGGGATGTGTTATGTCAGGGCTGTGTTATGTCAGGGCTGTTGTGTGTGATTGCTGTATTGTCAGGGATGTGTTGTGTGCTATGTCAGGGCTGTTGTGTGTGATTGCTGTATTGTCAGGGATGTGTTATGTTATGTCAGGGCTGTTGTGTGTGATTGCTGTATTGTCAGGGATGTGTTATGTCAAGGCTGTGTTGTGTGATTGCTGTATTGTCAGGGATGTGTTATGTCAGGGCTGTGTTGTGTTATATCAGGGCTGTTGTGTGTGATTGCTGTATTGTCAGGGATGTGTTATGTTATGTCAGGGCTGTGTTGTGTGCTATGTCAGGGCTGTTGTCTGTGATTGCTGTATTGTCAGGGCTGTGTTATGTCAGGGCTGTTGTGTGTGATTGCTGTATTGTCAGGGCTGTGTTATGTCAGGGCTGTTGTGTGTGATTGCTGTATTGTCAGGGCTGTGTTATGTCAGGGCTGTGTGTGTGTGATTGCTGTATTGTCAGGGATGTGTTATGTCAGGGCTGTTGTGTGTGATTGCTGTATTGTCAGGGCTGTGTTATGTCAGGGCTGTTGTGTGTGATTGCTGTATTGTCAGGGCTGTGTTATGTCAGGGCTGTTGTGTGTGATTGCTGTATTGTCAGGGCTGTGTTATGTCAGGGCTGTTGTGTGTGATTGCTGTATTGTCAGGGCTGTGTTATGTCAGGGCTGTTGTGTGTGATTGCTGTATTGTCAGGGCTGTGTTATGTCAGGGCTGTTGTGTGTGATTGCTGTATTGTCAGGGCTGTGTTATGTCAGGGCTGTTGTGTGTGATTGCTGTATTGTCAGGGCTGTGTTATGTCAGGGCTGTTGTGTGTGATTGCTGTATTGTCAGGGCTGTGTTATGTCAGGGCTGTTGTGTGTGATTGCTGTATTGTCAGGGCTGTGTTATGTCAGGGCTGTTGTGTGTGATTGCTGTATTGTCAGGGCTGTGTTATGTCAGGGCTGTTGTCTGTGATTGCTGTATTGTCAGGGCTGTGTTATATCAGGGCTGTTGTGTGTGATTGCTGTATTGTCAGGGCTGTGTTATGTCAGGGCTGTTGTGTGTGATTGCTGTATTGTCAGGGCTGTGTTATGTCAGGGCTGTTGTGTGTGATTGCTGTATTGTCAGGGCTGTGTTATGTCAGGGCTGTTGTGTGTGATTGCTGTATTGTCAGGGCTGTGTTATGTCAGGGCTGTTGTGTGTGATTGCTGTATTGTCAGGGCTGTGTTATGTCAGGGCTGTTGTGTGTGATTGCTGTATTGTCAGGGCTGTGTTGTGTGTTATGTCAGGGCTGTTGTCTGTGATTGCTGTATTGTCAGGGCTGTGTTATGTCAGGGCTGTTGTGTGTGATTGCTGTATTGTCAGGGCTGTGTTATGTCAGGGCTGTTGTGTGTGATTGCTGTATTGTCAGGGCTGTGTTATGTCAGGGCTGTTGTGTGTGATTGCTGTATTGTCAGGGCTGTGTTATGTCAGGGCTGTTGTGTGTGATTGCTGTATTGTCAGGGCTGTGTTATGTCAGGGCTGTTGTGTGTGATTGCTGTATTGTCAGGGCTGTGTTATGTCAGGGCTGTTGTGTGTGATTGCTGTATTGTCAGGGCTGTGTTGTGTGTTATGTCAGGGCTGTTGTCTGTGATTGCTGTATTGTCAGGGCTGTGTTATGTCAGGGCTGTTGTGTGTGATTGCTGTATTGTCAGGGCTGTGTTGTGTGCTATGTCAGGGCTGTTGTCTGTGATTGCTGTATTGTCAGGGATGTGTTATGTCAGGGCTGTTGTGTGTGATTGCTGTATTGTCAGGGCTGTGTTATGTCAGGGCTGTTGTGTGTGATTGCTGTATTGTCAGGGCTGTGTTGTGTGCTATGTCAGGGCTGTTGTCTGTGATTGCTGTATTGTCAGGGATGTGTTATGTCAGGGCTGTGTTATGTCAGGGCTGTTGTCTGTGATTGCTGTATTGTCAGGGATGTGTTATGTCAGGGCTGTTGTGTGTGATTACTGTATTGTCAGGGCTGTGATGTGTGCTATGTCAGGGCTGTTGTCTGTGATTGCTGTATTGTCAGGGCTGTGTTGTGTGTTATGTCAGGGCTGTTGTGTGTGATTGCTGTATTGTCAGGGCTGTGTTATGTCAGGGCTGTGTTGTGTGTTATGTCAGGGCTGTTGTGTGTGATTGCTGTATTGTCAGGGATGTGTTATGTCAGGGCTGTTGTGTGTGATTGCTGTATTGTCAGGGCTGTGTTGTGTGTTATGTCAGGGCTGTGTTATGTCAGGGCTGTTGTGTGTGATTGCTGTATTGTCAGGGATGTGTTATGTCAGGGCTGTTGTGTGTGATTGCTGTATTGTCAGGGATGTGTTATGTCAGGGCTGTTGTCTGTGATTGCTGTATTGTCAGGGATGTGTTATGTCAGGGCTGTTGTGTGTGATTGCTGTATTGTCAGGGCTGTGTTATGTCAGGGCTGTTGTGTGTGATTGCTGTATTGTCAGGGCTGTGTTATGTCAGGGCTGTTGTGTGTGATTGCTGTATTGTCAGGGCTGTGTTGTGTGCTATGTCAGGGCTGTTGTGTGTGATTGCTGTATTGTCAGGGCTGTGTTGTGTGTCATGTCAGGGCTGTTGTGTGTTATTGCTGTATTGTCAGGGCTGTGTTGTGTGTCATGTCAGGGCTGTTGTGTGTGATTGCTGTATTGTCAGGGCTGTGTTGTGTTATGTCAGGGCTGTTGTGTGTGATTGCTGTATTGTCAGGGCTGTGTTATGTCAGGGCTGTTGTGTGTGATTGCTGTATTGTCAGGGCTGTGTTGTGTTATATCAGGGCTGTTGTGTGTGATTGCTGTATTGTCAGGGCTGTGTTGTGTGCTATGTCAGGGCTGTTGTGTGTGATTGCTGTATTGTCAGGGCTGTGTTGTGTGTTTTGTCAGGGCTGTGTTGTGTGTTATGTCAGGGCTGTTGTGTGTGATTGCTGTATTGTCAGGGCTGTGTTGTGTGTCATGTCAGGGCTGTTGTGTGTGATTGCTGTATTGTCAGGGCTGTGTCATGTCAGGGCTGTTGTGTGTGATTGCTGTATTGTCAGGGCTGTGTTATGTGTTATGTCAGGGCTGTTGTGTGTGATTGCTGTATTGTCAGGGCTGTGTTGTGTGTCATGTCAGGTCTGACAAATACAGTAATTTCAACATAACTCTTTGGCAGTTAAAGGGAGACTCTAGAGAAAATTTCAAGAAATTATTTAAAAAAATGTGATCAGAACAAAACTGTGATGTGCCGTAGATTTGTACTCTTTTGTCTTTTTTCATTGGCACACAAATTCTCATGAGAACCATAAACAAAACTAGAAGGAAAAAAAAGGAGCAGAGGAACATTATTTACACAAAAATAGCGAATCAAGTGACAACTGTTTCCATGTTGATATTGTTTATTTTATGTTGCTCTTTTTGCCAGGCTGGCCTTCCAGGCTCTACAGAACCTGATGTCAGAGTCAGCCATGTGGAAGGAGCACGTCATCCACGGTAAACACCTGGCTTAAAGTACTTGTGGGTTTATCGTTAGGTCCGTTGGTACTGTTAAATACTGGTTATGTCATCCACTGTAAACACCTGGCTTAAAGTACTTGTGGGTTTATCGTTAGGTCCGTTGGTACTGTTAAATACTGGTTATGTCATCCACTGTAAACACCTGGCTTAAAGTACTTGTGGGTTTATCATTAGGTCCATTGGTACTGTTAATTACTGGTTATGTCATCCATGGTAAACACCTGGGTTAGTTCTGGGGTGAAAATACTTGTGGGTTTATCGTTAGGTCCATTGGTACTGTTAATTACTGGTTATGTCATCCATGGTGATGATGATGGAGATGATGATGATGGTGATGATGATGATGACGATGGTGATGATGATGATGGTGATAATGATGGTGATGATGATGATGGTGATGATGATGTTGATGATGATGGTGATGATGATGGTGGTGGTGATGATGATATGGTGATGATGATGATGGTGATTATGATGATGGTGATGATGATGATGGTGGTGATGATGATGGTGATGATGATATGGTGATGGTGATGATGACGCTGATGATAGTGGTGATGATGATGTTGTTGATGATGATGATGATGGTGATGATGATGATGGTGATAATGATGATGGTGATGATGATGATGATTCCCAGGTTTCATCCAGTTCATCCAGAAGGACATCTCAGACAGCAGAACTCAGCTGTTGGACATGACGCTCAGACTGCTGCTACAGCTGCTGGTACAGTGGAAAACCAGCATCACCAGCAACAACGCTGCCTCTACTGCCACCAATACTGCCACCAATACTGCTGCTGCTGCAGCTACTTCTGGGTCTGTGGCCAAGGAGATGGCCAGGGTAGGTGTATCTGGGCGATAACAGTTTTGTAATTTGGGGCAAAGAGACACCGTGAAAAAGAGGGGAGTGGGGGAGAAGTCTGAAGTCTGAAGGTTTTTTTGATTAGGCCTCTCTGCCTATTTATCAATGAATAAATGTAAACTAGAACAATAAAACCATGTACATACATAAAATCCATAAAATGGGAGAAAAGAATTTGAGAGAGAAACATTTGAAACATTTGTGTATTGAGGCAAAAGAACAAGCACACAATGGGCTGGTCGACATCCTGCCCTCCAAACAAAAAAGAAAAGCATCATTAAAACTTCAATTAATGAACAAAAGCGAAAGGGAAAAAAAGAAAAAAAAGAAAATCCTACACATTCATCCACCCTCCCCCCACCCACCACCAACCTCACACACAGCACAGTAATCATCTATATTATAATGCGCTAAGGATCCGAGGAGGGACAGCTAAAAACTCGAGTACCGCGTAAATGTGGGACTTTTGCTTGACATGCAGGTCAAGATACACACTTCATCTATTTATTCTGCTATGTCAGATTAAAAAATTGCTTTGGAAAGTTGATTTTGAAGGCAAAATGTTGCTCGCGTGTCAATTGCCATTATTTTGAAGCTGCGTCATGAAGCTACCTTCGGAAAACACGAAGATTGCCGAAGTTACGCAGGTCACATTTCAAGTTGGCTATACAGAGACCGTCAACTTTACTGCAATCTGTAAACTTAATATTCTTTTTTTTTTCTCCGTGGTAATGGTTATTTGAATGAACGAACCACTTTGACAATCGAAGGCAATATCATGATGCAAATTGCTAAAATCCGTCGTAAAACTGGTGAGTTAAACTGTCTAATTTGGGGTAGACGGTCTGTTGGAAGCCATTTGCATTTTCAGAACGGTTCATTTTTAGACACGTGCGTGTGCTAACAGAAAGCCGAGGCTAACTCACTGCGCCTAGAAACTTCTATGGATGCTTTGGTTAGAAGAAGGGGGAGGGGTGGCTAGGAAGGAGAAGAGGGAGGCGAGTAGGGCTTTTGTACAAATAATTCCTCTACCTTCTGGAAGTTTTGTGTTTGGTCTAACCATATTTGTTTTGAAAGGTGCATAACGGAGAATAATGCACCTGCGCTCATGAATTGACAGGCAACCGAGCAAGCAATGATTAAGTGTGTGCTGTCTATTACAGTGTGTGTGTGTTTTCACAACATTTAGGCACCTACTTTTTTCAAGGTGACAAAACCTAAGTCTGTGCGGAGATTACAATTGCTTTCATGACATCACAGGTTTTGCTATATTCAATAATGTACAGCTAGCCAGTTCTTCTTCTTCTTCTGGAAGTTTGAAAGCTGGGGGTGGGCGAGGGGGGGAGGGGGGGGGGGGGGGGGGGGGGGGTATGGGGGACACGGGGAGGGGGAAAGCAGGATAGGGGAAACCCCAAGCGAAGCTAAGAAGCGCAGATGCTTCATGCTGCTGTGCGGAGCAAGGGTGAGTGGGCGGAAGGGAGGGGTGCTGCCGTGCAGAGCACGGCTTATCTAGTATGAACTAATATAAATTGAATTAACAAGAATCAGGAAATACATTGTGGAGGAAGAAGAAAAAAAAAAATCTAAACAAATGTATTATGAGTATGACAGCATCAAAACACAAGAAATTACTTTCTTCCTCCATCTTCTCCCTCCCCCCCCCCCCCCATTAAAGTAAACAAAACAAAACAAAAAAACCCAAACCCTCATGTTTGAAAACAAGATTTATAATAATAATAATAATAATAATAGTACATTTATATAGCGCTTTACCTCAGATGAGCCCAAAGCGCTTTATGCACAAAATAACCATGTGACAGATGTGAATAAACATTAAAAAAAGAGAGAGAGAGAGAGAGAGAGAGAGAGATCTTGCTTTGGAGGAGACAAAGAATGAGAGAAAGAAAGAAAGAAAGTGAGAGAGTGCTGGCTAGTTGTTTTTGTGTGGTGCCGTCTTCTCCTTGTCGTTGGCGGTTTGCCATCCAGACCCATTACTGTCATATGGATTGACGTTTTCTCAAGCTCTTGGTAGCTGCAGGACTTTCTGCTGGCTGCCCACCCCTGCCATCACAGGTGGATTCAGGTTAGGTATTAGGTACTTATAGTCACAGAGGCGTCTGTGAAATTCGGGTTGCTCCCACCTGGAGAGTTGTTCCTTTGGTCATCTTCAAGATCAGCAGGGGACTGGCCACTGCAAACTACTGAGCCACCCACATCACTGGTCATCTTCAACACCAGCAGGGGACTGGCCACTGCAAACTACTGAGCCACCCACATCACTGGTCATCTTCAACACCAGCAGGGGATTGGCCACTGCAAACTACTGAGCCACACACATCACTGGTCATCTTCAACACCAGCAGGGGACTGGCCACTGCAAACTACTGAGCCACCCACATCACTGGTCATCTTCAACACCAGCAGGGGACTGGCCACTGCAAACTACTGAGCCACCCACATCACTGGTCATCTTCAACACCAGCAGGGGGGGACTGGCCACTGCAAACTACTGAGCCACCCACATCACTGGTCATCTTCAACACCAGCAGGGGACTGGCCACTGCAAACTACTGAGCCACCCACATCACTGGTCATCTTCAACACCAGCAGGGGACTGGCCACTGCAATCTACTGAGCCACCCACATCACTGGTCATCTTCAACACCAGCAGGGGACTGGCCACTGCAAACTACTGAGCCACCCACATCACTGGTCATCTTCAACACCAGCAGGGGACTGGCCACTACAAACTACTGAGCCACCCACATCACTGGTCATCTTCAACACCAGCAGGGGACTGGCCACTGCAAACTACTGAGCCACCCACATCACATCACTGACCTCAAATCCCCCACTGGCAAATGTCTGCGTGAGTCGGAACCCGAGATGCCAGAACTCATGCTGCCGTCTGTTGCTGTGTATAGTGCACTGTGTGTGTTGTTGACAGGGGGACCACCGTCAGGCAGACCATGTGGTCAACCTTGAAGTCCTACACCAGGTGTGTCTGGTCATGATGTGTTGTTGACAGGGGGACCGCAGTCAGGCAGACCATGTGGTCAACCTTGACGTCCTACACCAGGTGTGTCTGGTCATGATGTGTTGTTGACAGGGGGACCGCAGTCAGGCAGACCATGTGGTCAACCTTGACGTCCTACATCAGGTGTGTCTGGTCATGATGTGTTGTTGACAGGGGGACCGCAGTCAGGCAGACCATGTGGTCAACCTTGACGTCCTACACCAGGTGGAGGGTCTGTGTCTGGTCATGATGTGCAGCTGTCGAGTCATCACGCGGAAAGTGGCCATTCATATCCTGAAGGAAGTGCGCAACGTCTTCACTGCATACAACATCCCGCAGGTGTGGAGTGTGTTAACTACCTGTCAAATGATGATCATTGTGATGATGTTGATGTGATGATCAAAGATCAATGAATATTTAATGATCAAGGCCATCTACCCATGTCATATTGGGAGGAGGGTGGGGTGAGAGGAAATTTCATAGAAAATACACAAAAGTAATATTTTTCGGATCATTAGGCACTGCTGTGTATAAGGCGAATAGGGCAATTTTCAAGAAAAATCTGAAAAAATTAAAGTAAAAGGCGCCCTCATTTATAAGGCGATACACACCTCGCAACAGAAAGTCGAAGTTTGAAGCCCGTACACGTCCTGTAAACGCTTACCGACTGCCATTACTGCTGTCATAAACGAGAGTTGGCTCCCTTCTCAAATAATTGAACTTCCGTTTTTGCGACTTCCGGTTGTTGTGTTTGGACTTTTCTTTGCGAAAACTGGTAGAATTATGGCATTTTAAGCTATACAGCGATGCTTTTTGCATCCAATGAAGGGTTATGGCATCTGTTGGATGGTATCTCGGATGATAACAGGGATTTTGAAGCATTTTAACTTTTAGCGTCCTATAGCGCACCGATCCGCACCTCACCGTCAGTCCTAAACCGCATGAAAGCGCACCTCGCTAGTAGCGTCAGTAGAAACGACCTCAAAGGAAGTGAAACTTGTTTAAGCAGGGGAAATAACTCTAGTTCACTTCCTGAAACGTTCAGTGTACGTGTGCACGCGCGCATTTCTTCATAGGTCGTAGTTTCTTCAATTTTTGATCAATTTTCATCGGATTTTTTTTGTTTTTGTTTTTGCATCATTTTTGTCGTCATGGCGGACGATAGTTCCGACGATGGTAGCGTTTTCGGAACTCTTATCGATCAATTAATTGCCGAAAGAGCACAGGGACTTGGTGTTGACAACCAGAGTGATATTTCTGTAGTTTCGTCGGTTCACACTAGCGATCTTTCCGATCTTGAATCGATCAGTGATGATGAGGTTGACGCTGAGGCTGATTGGGTCGATGATGTAGAAAACCATGAATTGGGGACATTCAGTAGCCAAGTAGGGCCAACCAGACCGTTGGCTGCTGATGCACAGCCTGTGGACTACTTCATGCAACTGTTTCCACAGTCCTTGTTTGAAACGATCAAAGCAGAGACCGAACGTTATGCGCAACAGAAGGGGGCAGAATTTGTGACATCAGTGGCGGAGATCAAGGCGTACCTGGGCTTGCTGTTCTTGATGGGGGTGATTCAGCTGCCCAGCTACAGGCACTACTGGTCTAAGAACCCTATTTTGAGACAGCCATCCATCTCCAACGTCATGCCTAGAAATAGGTATGAGTTGTTGACCAAATATTTCCACCTGAATGATTCCACAAAAAATCCAGCAAGAAATGAGCCAGGCCACGACAAACTGCATAAAGTGAGGCCCCTACTTGACAACGCCAAGAAGATGTTTCCCAAGCACTACAAGCCTCACAAGAACATGGCAGTGGATGAGGCCATGATCAAGTTCAAAGGCCGCTGCTCCTTCCTGCAGTATATCCCTTCCAAGCCCTGCAAGTGGGGGATCAAGGCGTGGGCCATCGCCGACTCTGAGAGTTTTTACATGGTGGACTTCAACGTCTACACAGGCAGGGAGGAGTGTAACCAGAATGTACCTCTTGGCACCAGAGTGGTGTGTGACTTGGTAAAACCCCACTTTGACAAGTACCATCATGTTTATTTTGACAATTTTTTTACTTCGGTTGACCTCCTGGAGCGGCTGTTGTCAAAGCGAACGTATGGGTGTGGGACAGTGAGGCTGAACCGGAGGGGACTACCAGTGGCCATCAAGACTTGCAAGCTCAAAACCTCTGGTGAAATGAAGAAAATGAAGAAGGGGAAGCTCCTAGCAGTGACCTGGTGTGAAAAGAAAAGGCAAGTAAGCGTGCTGTCAACCGCCAATGATGTGGGCAATATCCAGATCACGCGCCACGGAAAACGCGGCCAGCCAGACAGGACGTATCCCAAGCCCAAAGCCATCCAGGAGTACACGGAACACTTCAATGCCGTGGATAAAAATGACCAGCTTCGTTCCTACTACGGGATTGCCAACAAAGCCAAGAAATGGTGGAAGTACTTGTTTTGGTTCATAGCAGATGTGTCCGTGATCAACGCCTACATCCTTCGCGCCGAGGCACCCGGCGCGGGACGCCCCAAAATATCGCACCTGAATTTTCACCTGGCTGTGGCCACAGGCCTGATCAATGGATTTTCTTCAAGGAAAAGAGTCTCACAGGTCACTCCAGTGGCTCCTGTGATCAAGAAACCAGTTCTGCATGAGCCCACCAAGATCACAACCTCGCGAGGTGTTCGGACTTGCGTTGTCTGTGCCAAAGGTCCTGATCGAACCCCAGCGGGCAAAAAGATCCAGAGCTCCTGGGAGTGCAGTCGCTGTGCTGTGGCTCTCTGCAAAGCAAAGGGTTGCTTTGCACAGTTCCACAACTACCAGCAGTGAAACTCTCATTTCCTTCTCTGTATATAGTGTATATATAGTGTACTTACCTGTGCGCACCTGTATATGACACTTACCTGAAATTTGTGACACTTACCTGCTCTCAGTGACAAGTGTGAAGTGACAAACGGTGAAGAGTTCAATTGTGGTGATTGTGCTCATGGATATAAAAAAAAAAGAACAATGTGTTTTGCTGTGTCCATTGGAGTATTTTTCTGTGTTGGATTATTGGATGACCCGATTTCACCTGCAATTAGTGTCATCAATAAATCATCAAACATCGTCATAGGTCAGTGTTGTGCATGCTTTGTTCATTCTTTGTTTTGTTTGTCCACACACTCACAATCAAACACATGTTTTTGTTGTGTTGTTCAATGTTTTATTCACACACATCATAAAAACACCTGTAATTAATAATTAACTAATTAATTTTTCAGGTACAAATGAATTTTTACTCTTGATCACATTTGGATCATGTACACCAATCATATTGCCAATGCCTCCCAAAGTTAGAAGTCACTTAGCCCATAAATGAATTTATGGTGATTTTTTTAAGTAGACTAACCCAAAATCTGTCTAAAACTGAAAATCATTACAGGATACAGGGACTGAAGAGCAGAAAACCGTATAGGATGCTAAGAGTTAACATGAGTATTCGTTGTATCGGCGACTCGTTACCACTTTCGATGTTGTGACTGACTGTACTGAGTGCGGCAATCGTTGCCTCTCTTCTCACGATTCTGTTCACTAATAGGGCGCCCTCATTTATTAGGCGCATAGGTCGAAATTGGAGGGAAAAAATATCGCCTTATAGTCCGAAAATTATGGTAGCATATGAATAAGATGATGCTGATAATGATGACAATGGTGACAGTATTGACAATAATATTTTTTACAAATGATATTTTTATATTATGTTCATAGGACAGTGCAGTATGTCTGTTGA
>CM065692.1:1456668-1501668 GCA_017654935.2 Phymorhynchus buccinoides
CCTTTGAGGGAGGTTAGCATGAAGGGGGTGACTATAGTACATGTCTGTCAGTCTGTCCTTTGAGGGAGGTTAGCATGAAGGGGGTGACTATAGTACATGTCTGTCCTTTGAGGGAGGTTAGCATGAAGGGGGTGACTATAGTACATGTCTGTCCTTTGAGGGAGGTTAGCATGAAGGGGGTGACTATAGTACATGTCTGTCCTTTGAGGGAGGTTAGCATGAAGGGGGTGACTATAGTACATGTCTGTCCTTTGAGGGAGGTTAGCATGAAGGGGGTGACTATAGTACATGTCTGTCCTTCCTTTGAGGGAGGTTAGCATGAAGGGGGTGACTATAGTACATGTCTGTCCTTTGAGGGAGGTTAGCATGAAGGGGGTGACTATAGTACATGTCTGTCCTTTGAGGGAGGTTAGCATGAAGGGGGTGACTATAGTACATGTCTGTCCTTTGAGGGAGGTTAGCATGAAAGGGGTGACTATAGTACATGTCTGTCCTTTGAGGGAGGTTAGCATGAAGGGGGTGACTATAGTACATGTCTGTCAATCTGTCCTTTGAGGGAGGTTAGCATGAAGGGGGTGACTATAGTACATGTCTGTCCTTTGAGGGAGGTTAGCATGAAGGGGGTGACTATAGTACATGTCTGTCCTTTGAGGGAGGTTAGCATGAAGGGGGTGACTATAGTACATGTCTGTCAGTCTGTCCTTTGAGGGAGGTTAGCATGAAGGGGGTGACTATAGTACATGTCTGTCCTTTGAGGGAGGTTAGCATGAAGGGGGTGACTATAGTACATGTCTGTCCTTTGAGGGAGGTTAGCATGAAGGGGGTGACTATAGTACATGTCTGTCAATCTGTCCTTTGAGGGAGGTTAGCATGAAGGGGGTGACTATAGTACATGTCTGTCCTTTGAGGGAGGTTAGCATGAAGGGGGTGACTATAGTACATGTCTGTCCTTTGAGGGAGGTTAGCATGAAGGGGGTGACTATAGTACATGTCTGCCCTTTGAGGGAGGTTAGCATGAAGGGGGTGACTATAGTACATGTCTGTCCTTTGAGGGAGGTTAGCATGAAGGGGGTGACTATAGTACATGTCTGTCAATCTGTCCTTTGAGGGAGGTTAGCATGAAGGGGGTGACTATAGTACATGTCTGTCCTTTGAGGGAGGTTAGCATGAAGGGGGTGACTATAGTACATGTCTGTCCTTTGAGGGAGGTTAGCATGAAGGGGGTGACTATAGTACATGTCTGTCAGTCTGCCCTTTGAGGGAGGTTAGCATGAAGGGGGTGACTATAGTACATGTCTGTCAGTCTGTCCTTTGAGGGAGGTTAGCATGAAGGGGGTGACTATAGTACATGTCTGTCCTTTGAGGGAGGTTAGCATGAAGGGGGTGACTATAGTACATGTCTGTCAGTCTGTCCTTTGAGGGAGGTTAGCATGAAGGGGGTGACTATAGTACATGTCTGTCCTTTGAGGGAGGTTAGCATGAAGGGGGTGACTATAGTACATGTCTGTCCTTTGAGGGAGGTTAGCATGAAGGGGGTGACTATAGTACATGTCTGTCAGTCTGTCCTTTGAGGGAGGTTAGCATGAAGGGGGTGACTATAGTACATGTCTGTCCTTTGAGGGAGGTTAGCATGAAGGGGGTGACTATAGTACATGTCTGTCCTTTGAGGGAGGTTAGCATGAAGGGGGTGACTATAGTACATGTCTGTCAATCTGTCCTTTGAGGGAGGTTAGCATGAAGGGGGTGACTATAGTACATGTCTGTCAGTCTGTCCTTTGAGGGAGGTTAGCATGAAGGGGGTGACTATAGTACATGTCTGTCCTTTGAGGGAGGTTAGCATGAAGGGGGTGACTATAGTACATGTCTGTCCTTTGAGGGAGGTTAGCATGAAGGGGGTGACTATAGTACATGTCTGTCCTTTGAGGGAGGTTAGCATGAAGGGGGTGACTATAGTACATGTCTGTCAGTCTGTCCTTTGAGGGAGGTTAGCATGAAGGGGGTGACTATAGTACATGTCTGTCAATCTGCCCTTTGAGGGAGGTTAGCATGAAGGGGGTGACTATAGTACATGTCTGTCCTTTGAGGGAGGTTAGCATGAAGGGGGTGACTATAGTACATGTCTGTCAATCTGTCCTTTGAGGGAGGTTAGCATGAAGGGGGTGACTATAGTACATGTCTGTCCTTTGAGGGAGGTTAGCATGAAGGGGGTGACTATAGTACATGTCTGTCAGTCTGTTTTGAGGGAGGTTAGCATGAAGGGGGTGACTATAGTACATGTCTGTCAGTCTGTCCTTTGAGGGAGGTTAGCATGAAGGGGGTGACTATGGTACATGTCTGCCCTTTGAGGGAGGTTAGCATGAAGGGGGTGACTATAGTACATGTCTGTCCTTTGAGGGAGGTTAGCATGAAGGGGGTGACTATAGTACATGTCTGTCCTTTGAGGGAGGTTAGCATGAAGGGGGTGACTATGGTACATGTCTGCCCTTTGAGGGAGGTTAGCATGAAGGGGGTGACTATAGTACATGTCTGTCCTTTGAGGGAGGTTAGCATGAAGGGGGTGACTATAGTACATGTCTGACCTTTGAGGGAGGTTAGCATGAAGGGGGTGACTATAGTACATGTCTGCCCTTTGAGGGAGGTTAGCATGAAGGGGGTGACTATAGTACATGTCTGTCCTTTGAGGGTGGTTAGCATGAAGGGGGTGACTATGGTACATGTCTGTCCTTTGAGGGAGGTTAGCATGAAGGGGGTGACTATGGTACATGTCTGCCCTTTGAGGGAGGTTAGCATGAAGGGGGTGACTATAGTACATGTCTGTCCTTTGAGGGAGGTTAGCATGAAGGGGGTGACTATAGTACATGTCTGCCCTTTGAGGGAGGTTAGCATGAAGGGGGTGACTATAGTACATGTCTGCCCTTTGAGGGTGGTTAGCATGAAGGGGGTGACTATGGTACATGTCTGCCCTTTGAGGGTGGTTAGCATGAAGGGGGTGACTATGGTACATGTCTGCCCTTTGAGGGTGGTTAGCATGAAGGGGGTGACTATGGTACATGTCTGCCCTTTGAGGGAGGTTAGCATGAAGGGGGTGACTATAGTACATGTCTGCCCTTTGAGGGAGGTTAGCATGAAGGGGGTGACTATAGTACATGTCTGCCCTTTGAGGGAGGTTAGCATGAAGGGGGTGACTATAGTACATGTCTGCCCTTTGAGGGAGGTTAGCATGAAGGGGGTGACTATAGTACATGTCTGCCCTTTGAGGGAGGTTAGCATGAAGGGGGTGACTATAGTACATGTCTGCCCTTTGAGGGAGGTTAGCATGAAGGGGGTGACTATAGTACATGTCTGCCCTTTGAGGGTGGTTACTATGGTACATGTCTGTCCTTTGAGGGTGGTTAGCATGAAGGGGGTGACTATGGTACATGTCTGCCCTTTGAGGGAGGTTAGCATGAAGGGGGTGACTATAGTACATGTCTGCCCTTTGAGGGAGGTTAGCATGAAGGGGGTGACTATGGTACATGTCTGCCCTTTGAGGGAGGTTAGCATGAAGGGGGTGACTATGGTACATGTCTGCCCTTTGAGGGTGGTTACTATGGTACATGTCTGCCCTTTGAGGGTGGTTAGCATGTAGGGGGTGACTATAGTACATGTCTGCCCTTTGAGGGAGGTTAGCATGAAGGGGGTGACTATAGTACATGTCTGTCAATCTGCCCTTTGAGGGAGGTTAGCATGAAGGGGGTGACTATAGTACATGTCTGCCCTTTGAGGGTGGTTACTATGGTACATGTCTGTCCTTTGAGGGAGGTTAGCATGAAGGGGGTGACTATAGTACATGTCTGCCCTTTGAGGGTGGTTACTATGGTACATGTCTGTCCTTTGAGGGAGGTTAGCATGAAGGGGGTGACTATGGTACATGTCTGTCCTTTGAGGGAGGTTAGCATGAAGGGGGTGACTATGGTACATGTCTGCCCTTTGAGGGTGGTTAACATGAAGGGGGTGACTATAGTACATGTCTGCCAGTCTGTCCTTTCTGTCTCACATCACTGCTGTATATTGTTGTGTTTCACATGAAGGGGGTGACTATGGTACATGTCTGCCAGTCTGTCCTTTCTGTCTCACATCACTGCTGTATATTGTTGTTTTTCACACGAAGGGGGTGACTATGGTACATGTCTGCCAGTCTGTCCTTTGTGCTGAAGATGATGATGATGATGATGATGATGATGATGATGCTGATGATGATGACGATGTTTTCTCACAGCTAGTGGTGCTGACACAGCCTAACATTGACCTGATGTGGGTGGCTGATCGCGCGGTCACCCTGTGGCTTCCTGCAGGAGGGGGCAGTCTACAGGACGGCAACCAGATCAACTACAGCTTCCATCGCGTGGACCTCTGGATACGATTCATGGCCGCGCTCCTGTCCAAAGACCATGCTCTCACCCTGTGTCCTAGGGCCATAGCCCATGCCTGGCCCATCGTCTATACCAGGCTCAATGCTCTGTTCCCTTCCATCGACCCTAGGTAACTTTATTACTTATGCATTTCAGTATAAACTAAACAATGCTCTGTTTCCTTCCATAGATCCGACCTCAGTTCCTTGCTGAACTCTGCCCCAGCCAGTGACAAGCTCATTCTGCTTGGTGACTTTAACGCCCGAGTTGACTGTGACCATCATCGTTGGAAAGGAGTACTTGGCAGACATGGCATCGACAAGATGAACACCAACGGCCTCCTGCTGCTGAGCAAGTGCTCAGAGCACAACCTGGTGATCACGAACACCGCATTCTGAATGGCAGACATGGCATTGGCAAGATGAACACCAACAGCCTCCTGCTGCTGAGCAAGTGCACAGAGCACAACCTGGTGATCATGAACACCGCATTCTGAATGGCGGACAAATACAAGACTACCTGGATGCATCCCAGATCTAGACAATGGCATCTTATAGATTACGTCATTGTTGGACAGTGTGACATCCGGGATGTTCTTGTCACCAGAGCCATGCGAGGAGCTGAGTGCTGGACTGACCACAATCTGGGTCCCTCCACTGTGGAACTGCACATAGCTCCACACTACCCGAGGTGCCATGCGAGGAGCTGAGTGCTGGACAGATCACAGGCTGGGTCCCTCCACTGTGGAACTGCACATAGCTCCACACTACCCGAGGTGCTATGCGAGGAGCTGAGTGCTGGACTGACCACAGGCTTGTTCCCTCCACTGTGGAACTGCACATAGCTCCACACTACCCGAGGCGTCCAAAACTCATCCGCTCTGCCTTCAACACAGCCAGAGTCCAGCAGCCTTACATCTGCCAAAAGTTCCAGTCAAGCCTCGACGAGAAGCTGTCTGCCACAGGACCACTGACTGGAAACCAACACAGAAGTGGAACCAGTTTAAAGCAGCACTGACCGAGACAGCACAGTCTGTTCTCGGACCCAAGATCCGAAATCATCAGGATTGGTTTGACGAAAATGACGACGCCATTGAAGACCTGCTGGCCAAAAAGAACACTGCATTCATGGAATGGCAGAATGATATAGGCTTTGCATAAAAAAGTGAGGTTCAAGTCATACCAAGCCTCGACTCAAAGAGACATCAGAGCGATGCAAGACCAGTGGTGGGATAAAAAAACCGATTAGATCCATGTTGACAGCAACAGCTCTAAGCAGTTTTTCAATTCCATCAAGACTGTCTTTGGCCCATCAAGATCTGGCCTTGCCCCCCTGCTGTCGGCAGATGGAACTACCACTACCAAGGACAAGGCAGGCATCAACAACAGGTGGAAAGAACAGTTCAGCCAACTCCTGAACAGACCATCTTCAGTTGAGCAGGCTGCACTAGATCAGATCCCTCAGCAGCCAGCCATTGAGAACTTGACGATCCACCTCCTGAACAGACCATCTTCAGTTGAGCAGGCTGCACTAGATCAGATCCCTCAGCAGCCAGCCATTGAGAACTTGATGATCCACCTCCTGAACAGACCATCCTCAGTTGAACAGGCTGCACTAGATCAGATCCCTCAGCAGCCAGCCATTGATGAACTTGACGATCCACCTCCTGAACAGACCATCCTCAGTTGAACAGGCTGCACTAGATCAGATCCCTCAGCAGCCAGCCATTGATGAACTTGACGATCCACCTCCTGAACAGACCATCTTCAGTTGAGCAGGCTGCACTAGATCAGATCCCTCAGCAGCCAGCCATTGATGAACTTGACGATCCAACTCCTGAACAGACCATCTTCAGTTGAGCAGGCTGCACTAGATCAGATCCCTCAGCAGCCAGCCATTGATGAACTTGACGATCCACCTCCTGAACAGACCATCTTCAGTTGAGCAGGCTGCACTAGATCAGATCCCTCAGCAGCCAGCCATTGATGAACTTGACGATCCACCTCCTGAACAGACCATCTTCAGTTGAGCAGGCTGCACTAGATCAGATCCCTCAGCAGCCAGCCATTGATGAACTTGACGATCCACCTCCTGAACAGACCATCTTCAGTTGAGCAGGCTGCACTAGATCAGATCCCTCAGCAGCCAGCCATTGATGAACTTGACGATCCACCTCCTGA
Organism: Phymorhynchus buccinoides; assembly: GCA_017654935.2. Taxonomy (NCBI): domain Eukaryota; kingdom Metazoa; phylum Mollusca; class Gastropoda; order Neogastropoda; family Raphitomidae; genus Phymorhynchus; species Phymorhynchus buccinoides. Next base: position 1,463,240 of record CM065692.1, read on the forward strand.
ACAGACCATCCTCAGTTGAACAGGCTGCACTAGATCAGATCCCTCAGCAGTCAGCCATTGATGAACTTGACGATCCAACTCCTGAACAGACCATCTTCAGTTGAGCAGGCTGCACTAGATCAGATCCCTCAGCAGCCAGCCATTGATGAACTTGACGATCCACCTCCTGAACAGACCATCTTCAGTTGAACAGGCTGCACTAGATCAGATCCCTCAGCAGTCAGCCATTGATGAACTTGACGATCCAACTCCTGAACAGACCATCTTCAGTTGAGCAGGCTGCACTAGATCAGATCCCTCAGCAGCCAGCCATTGATGAACTTGACGATCCACCATCCACCAAAAAAAGTATATTATTAGCTTATTCAATGTTCCATCTGGAAATAAAATTTTGACTTGACTTGACCATCACTGGAAGAAGTTGAGAAGGCCATCAATCAGATGAGCTGTGGCAAGGCCCCTGGCAAAGATGGTATCCCTGCAGAGGTGTACAAGGCTCTCAGTGAAGACAGTCTGGAGGCATTCCACAGTGACCTAACCAGTATTTGGGAAGAGGAAGAAATGCCAGCCGACTTTTGCAATGCCACTATAGTCGCCTTGTTAAAAAACAAAGGCTCCAAACAGACTGCGGGAACATCCTCGCACCAGTCACCCTGAACAGACTGATCTGTATGGTGTCAGAGGAAAACCTTCCAGAGTCATCCTGAACAGACTGATCTGTATGGTGTCAGAGGAAAACCTTCCAGAGTCATCCTGAACAGACTGATCTCTATGGTGTCAGAGGAAAACCTTCCAGAGTCATCCTGAACAGACTGATCTGTATGGTGTCAGAGGAAAACCTTCCAGAGTCACCCTGAACAGACTGATCTGTATGGTGTCAGAGGAAAACCTTCCAGAGTCATCCTGAACAGACTGATCTGTATGGTGTCAGAGGAAAACCTTCCAGAGTCATCCTGAACAGACTGATCTGTATGGTGTCAGAGGAAAACCTTCCAGAGTCATCCTGAACAGACTGATCTCTATGGTGTCAGAGGAAAACCTTCCAGAGTCATCCTGAACAGACTGATCTGTATGGTGTCAGAGGAAAACCTTCCAGAGTCACCCTGAACAGACTGATCTGTATGGTGTCAGAGGAAAACCTTCCAGAGTCATCCTGAACAGACTGATCTGTATGGTGTCAGAGGAAAACCTTCCAGAGTCATCCTGAACAGACTGATCTGTATGGTGTCAGAGGAAAACCTTCCAGAGTCATCCTGAACAGACTGATCTCTATGGTGTCAGAGGAAAACCTTCCAGAGTCATCCTGAACAGACTGATCTGTATGGTGTCAGAGGAAAACCTTCCAGAGTCATCCTGAACAGACTGATCTGTATGGTGTCAGAGGAAAACCTTCCAGAGTCATCCTGAACAGACTGATCTCTATGGTGTCAGAGGAAAACCTTCCAGAGTCACCCTGAACAGACTGATCTGTATGGTGTCAGAGGAAAACCTTCCAGAGTCACCCTGAACAGACTGATCTGTATGGTGTCAGAGGAAAACCTTCCAGAGTCATCCTGAACAGACTGATCTCTATGGTGTCATAGGAAAACCTTCCAGAGTCATCCTGAACAGACTGATTTGCATGGTCCCAGAGGAAAACCTTCCAGAGTCACAGTGTGGCTTTCACCCTGACCGTAGCAGTCAACATGATTTTTGCAGTGAGACAGGTTCAGAAAAAGTGCCTTGAGCAGAACATTTACCTCTTTGCTGTCTTCATCGACCTGACAAAGGCATTCAACACAGTCAACAGGGATGCACTGTGGATTATCCTGAAGAAACTTGGCTGTCCACCAAAGTTCACCATACTGATACAGTTGTTCCATGACAACATGACAGGAGAAGTGATGTCAAATCGTGAAACATCTGAGAGTTTTGACATCTCCAGTGGAGTGAAACAAGGATGTGTTCTTGCTCCTGTGATTTTCAACCTCTTTTTTTCATTCAAGTACTGCTTCATGCTGTCAGAGACCTTGATCTTGGCATCTACATCAGACACTGTCTGGATGGCTCACTGTTTGATTTGAGGCGCTTCACAGTAAAAACAAAGACCCTGGAGAGGCTAATACTTGAAGCTCTCTTTGCTGATGATTGTGCCCTGATGGCCCACAAGGAGAACCACCTACAGACTGTAGTCGACAAGTTCTCTGATGCATCCAAGATGTTCGGACTGACCATCAACCTAGGGAAAACAGAAGTCCTTCTCCAGCCCGCCCCAAACAGTGCTCCCCAGCAGCCAAGTATTTCCATTGATGGCACGGAGCTGAAGACTGTTGATGCCTTTAAATACCTGGGCAGCACTGTCTCCAACGATAGCTCTCTGGACAAAGAGATTGCAGCCAGAATCCAGAAGGCCAGCCAGGCACTGTGGGCAGCACTGTCTCTAACAACTCTCTGGACAAAGAGATTGCAGCCAGAATCCAGAAGGCCAGCCAGGCACTGTGGGCAGCACTGTCTCCAACGATAGCTCTCTGGACAAAGAGATTGCAGCCAGAATCCAGAAGGCCAGCCAGGCACTGTGGGCAGCACTGTCTCTAACAACTCTCTGGACAAAGAGATTGCAGCCAGAATCCAGAAGGCCAGCCAGGCACTGTGGGCAGCGCTGTCTCTAACGACTCTCTGGACAAAGAGATTGCAGCCAGAATCCAGAAGGCCAGCCAGGCACTGTGGGCAGCACTGTCTCTAACGACTCTCTGGACAAAGAGATTGCAGCCAGAATCCAGAAGGCCAGCCAGGCACTGTGGGCAGCGCTGTCTCTAACGACTCTCTCGATAAAGAGATTGCAGCCAGAATCCAGAAGGCCAGCCAGGCACTGTGGGCAGCACTGTCTCCAACGATAACTCTCTGGACAAAGAGATTGCAGCCAGAATCCAGAAGGCCAGCTAGGCACTTGGCCGACTCTGCACCAAAGTTTTGCAGCACAAGAACATTCGCCTCTCAACCAAGCTGAAGGTATACAATGCTGTCATTCTTACATCACCGCTCTATGGCTGCGAAACATGGACTATGTACCGCAGTCAAATCAAGAAGCTTGAGCAATTCCACCAGCGCTCTCTGCGGTCAATCATGCGGAATACAGTGGCAGGACCGCATTACCAACCAAGAGGCCTTGACAGAGCCAGCACAACGAGTATTGAAGCAGAAATCCTCCAAGCCCAGCTTCGTTGGACTGGCCATGTCATCCACATGGAGGAGTCCAGGATCCCTCGTCAGCTCCTCTATGGTGAGCTGACACAAGGCAGCCGCAAGAAGAGATACAAGGACAACCTCAAGGCCAACCTCCAGTGGGCAGGGCTCCAGCCTCGTCAGCTCCTCTATGGTGAGCTGACACAAGGCAGCCGCAAGAAGAGATACAAGGACAACCTCAAGGCCAACCTCCAGTGGGCAGGGCTCCAGCCTCGTCAGCTCCTCTATGGTGAGCTGACACAAGGCAGCCGCAAGAAGAGATACAAGGACAACCTCAAGGCCAACCTCCAGTGGGCAGGGCTCCAGCCTCGTCAGCTCCTCTATGGTGAGCTGACACAAGGCAGCCGCAAGAAGAGATACAAGGACAACCTCAAGGCCAACCTCCAGTGGGCAGGGCTCCAGCCTCGTCAGCTCCTCTATGGTGAGCTGACACAAGGCAGCCGCAAGAAGAGATACAAGGCCAACCTCAAGGCCAACCTCCAGTGGGCAGGGCTCCAGCCTCGTCAGCTTGAAGCTGCTGCTGCAGCCAACAGAACCAGCTGGCGTCAGTGCCCTGACCACGAGAGCAGTGAAGAGTTTGGAAGATGATTGCGGTAGCGCCTGGCAACAGCACGAGAGCGGCGTCACAGAGCTACATCTGTCCCTGTCACAGCTGGTGTTCCATGTCCCATCTGCAATCGCATGTGTGCTTCTGATTTTGGTCTCCAAAGTCACATGCGCATCCACCGATGAAGGCACAGCGAGAATGTCATCCCGAGAGACAACCATGATGATGATGATTATCATCATCATGGTATATCTTGTGGATATTCATTATGTGTATTGCATTGTATATTTACAGCACTCAGATCATTGAGAACTGAGCTTTATCCATCCTTCATTCTGGCAGCAAGAAAGTGACCACAGAGAATATTTTACTTTGTGTGTCTATCTTGTGCATAGTCACTATGCATATTGTGTGTGTCTATCTTGTGCATAGTCACTATGCACACTGTGTGTGTATATCTTGTGCATAGTCACTATGCATATTGTGTGTATATATCTTGTGCATAGTCACTATGCATATTGTGTGTATATCTTGTGCATAGTCACTATGCACACTGTGTGTGTCTATCTTGTGCATAGTCACTATGCATATTGTGTGTGTATATCTTGTGCATAGTCACTATGCACACTGTGTGTGTATATCTTGTGCATAGTCACTATGCATATTGTGTGTATATCTTGTGCATAGTCACTATGCATATTGTGTGTGTATATCTTGTGCATAGTCACTATGCACACTGTGTGTGTCTATCTTGTGCATAGTCACTATGCATATTGTGTGTGTCTATCTTGTGCATAGTCACTATGCACACTGTGTGTGTATATCTTGTGCATAGTCACTATGCATATTGTGTGTGTATATCTTGTGCATAGTCACTATGCATATTGTGTGTATATCTTGTGCATAGTCACTATGCACACTGTGTGTGTCTATCTTGTGCATAGTCACTATGCATATTGTGTGTGTCTATCTTGTGCATAGTCACTATGCACACTGTGTGTGTATATCTTGTGCATAGTCACTATGCACACTGTGTGTGTATATCTTGTGCATAGTCACTATGCATATTGTGTGTGTCTATCTTGTGCATAGTCACTATGCACACTGTGTGTGTATATCTTGTGCATAGTCACTATGCACACTGTGTGTATATCTTGTGCATAGTCACTATGCATATTGTGTGTGTATATCTTGTGCATAGTCACTATGCATATTGTGTGTGTATATCTTGTGCATAGTCACTATGCATATTGTGTGTGTATATGTTGTGCATAGTCACTATGCACACTGTGTGTGTATATCTTGTGCATAGTCACTATGCACACTGTGTGTGTGTATATTGTGTATATCTTGTGCATAGTCACTATGCACACTGTGTGTGTCTATCTTGTGCATAGTCACTATGCACACTGTGTGTGTATATTGTGTATATCTTGTGCATAGTCACTATGCACACTGTGTGTGTATATCTTGTGCATAGTCACTATGCACACTGTGTGTGTATATCTTGTGCATAGTCACTATGCACACTGTGTGTGTCTATCTTGTGCATAGTCACTATGCACACTGTGTGTGTGTATATTGTGTATATCTTGTGCATAGTCACTATGCACACTGTGTGTGTCTATCTTGTGCATAGTCACTATGCATATTGTGTGTGTCTATCTTGTGCATAGTCACTATGCACACTGTGTGTGTATATCTTGTGCATAGTCACTATGCATATTGTGTGTGTCTATCTTGTGCATAGTCACTATGCACACTGTGTGTCTATCTTGTGCATAGTCACTATGCATATTGTGTGTATGTCTTGTGCATAGTCACTATGCACACTGTGTGTGTCTATCTTGTGCATAGTCACTATGCATATTGTGTGTGTCTATCTTGTGCATAGTCACTATGCACACTGTGTGTCTATCTTGTGCATAGTCACTATGCATATTGTGTGTATGTCTTGTGCATAGTCACTATGCACACTGTGTGTGTCTATCTTGTGCATAGTCACTATGCATATTGTGTGTGTCTATCTTGTGCATAGTCACTATGCACACTGTGTGTCTATCTTGTGCATAGTCACTATGCATATTGTGTGTATGTCTTGTGCATAGTCACTATGCACACTGTGTGTGTATATCTTGTGCATAGTCACTATGCACACTGTGTGTGTATATCTTGTGCATAGTCACTATGCACACTGTGTGTGTATATCTTGTGCATAGTCACTATGCATATTGTGTGTATGTCTTGTGCATAGTCACTATGCACACTGTGTGTGTATATCTTGTGCATAGTCACTATGCACACTGTGTGTGTATATCTTGTGCATAGTCACTATGCACACTGTGTGTGTATATCTTGTGCATAGTCACTATGCACACTGTGTGTGTATATCTTGTGCATAGTCACTATGCACACTGTGTGTGTATATCTTGTGCATAGTCACTATGCACACTGTGTGTGTATATCTTGTGCATAGTCACTATGCACACTGTGTGTGTATATGTTGTGCATAGTCACTATGCACACTGTGTGTGTCTATCTTGTGCATAGTCACTATGCACACTGTGTGTGTATATCTTGTGCATAGTCACTATGCACACTGTGTGTGTATATCTTGTGCATAGTCACTATGCACACTGTGTGTGTCTATCTTGTGCATAGTCACTATGCATATTGTGTGTATGTCTTGTGCATAGTCACTATGCACACTGTGTGTGTATATGTTGTGCATAGTCACTATGCACACTGTGTGTGTCTATCTTGTGCATAGTCACTATGCACACTGTGTGTGTATATCTTGTGCATAGTCACTATGCACACTGTGTGTGTATATCTTGTGCATAGTCACTATGCACACTGTGTGTGTATATCTTGTGCATAGTCACTATGCACACTGTGTGTGTATATCTTGTGCATAGTCACTATGCACACTGTGTGTGTATATCTTGTGCATAGTCACTATGCACACTGTGTGTGTATATCTTGTGCATAGTCACTATGCACACTGTGTGTGTATATGTTGTGCATAGTCACTATGCACACTGTGTGTGTCTATCTTGTGCATAGTCACTATGCACACTGTGTGTGTATATCTTGTGCATAGTCACTATGCACACTGTGTGTGTATATCTTGTGCATAGTCACTATGCACACTGTGTGTGTCTATCTTGTGCATAGTCACTATGCATATTGTGTGTATGTCTTGTGCATAGTCACTATGCACACTGTGTGTGTATATGTTGTGCATAGTCACTATGCACACTGTGTGTGTCTATCTTGTGCATAGTCACTATGCACACTGTGTGTGTATATCTTGTGCATAGTCACTATGCACACTGTGTGTGTATATCTTGTGCATAGTCACTATGCACACTGTGTGTGTATATCTTGTGCATAGTCACTATGCACACTGTGTGTGTATATCTTGTGCATAGTCACTATGCACACTGTGTGTCTATCTTGTGCATAGTCACTATGCACACTGTGTGTGTATATCTTGTGCATAGTCACTATGCACACTGTGTGTGTATATCTTGTGCATAGTCACTATGCACACTGTGTGTATATCTTGTGCATAGTCACTATGCACACTGTGTGTGTATATCTTGTGCATAGTCACTATGCACACTGTGTGTATATATCTTGTGCATAGTCACTATGCACACTGTGTGTGTATATCTTGTGCATAGTCACTATGCACACTGTGTGTGTATATCTTGTGCATAGTCACTATGCACACTGTGTGTATATCTTGTGCATAGTCACTATGCACACTGTGTGTGTATATCTTGTGCATAGTCACTATGCACACTGTGTGTATATCTTGTGCATAGTTTGTGTGTGTATATCTTGTGCATAGTCACTATGCACACTGTGTGTATATCTTGTGCATAGTCACTATGCACACTGTGTGTGTATATCTTGTGCATAGTCACTATGCATATTGTGTGTATATCTTGTGCATAGTCACTATGCACACTGTGTGTGTCTATCTTGTGCATAGTCACTATGCACACTGTGTGTATATCTTGTGCATAGTGACTATGCATATTGTGTGTATATCTTGTGCATAGTCACTATGCATATTGTGTGTATGTCTTGTGCATAGTCACTATGCACACTGTGTGTGTATATCTTGTGCATAGTCACTATGCACACTGTGTGTGTATATCTTGTGCATAGTCACTATGCACACTGTGTGTGTCTATCTTGTGCATAGTCACTATGCACACTGTGTGTGTATATCTTGTGCATAGTCACTATGCACACTGTGTGTGTATATCTTGTGCATAGTCACTATGCACACTGTGTGTCTATCTTGTGCATAGTCACTATGCATATTGTGTGTCTATCTTGTGCATAGTCACTATGCATATTGTGTGTGTATAACTTGTGCATAGTCACTATGCACACTGTGTGTCTATCTTGTGCATAGTCACTATGCACACTGTGTGTGTCTATCTTGTGCATAGTCACTATGCATATTGTGTGTGTATATCTTGTGCATAGTCACTATGCATATTGTGTGTATATCTTGTGCATAGTCACTATGCACACTGTGTGTCTATCTTGTGCATAGTCACTATGCACACTGTGTGTATATCTTGTGCATAGTCACTATGCACACTGTGTGTATATCTTGTGCATAGTCACTATGCACACTGTGTGTCTATCTTGTGCATAGTCACTATGCACACTGTGTGTATATCTTGTGCATAGTCACTATGCACACTGTGTGTGTCTTATCTTGTGCATAGTCACTATGCACACTGTGTGTGTATATCTTGTGCATAGTCACTATGCACACTGTGTGTCTATCTTGTGCATAGTCACTATGCACACTGTGTGTGTCTATCTTGTGCATAGTCACTATGCATATCGCGTTGTGTGTTTACAGCACCCAGATGAATGAGAATCGAGCATCGTCCATCCTGCGGTCCGGCAGCAAGAAAGTGACCACGGAGAAAGACGTGCACATGCAGCTGTGGCAGAACTACATCATCCTGGCCTGCAGCATAGCGCAGCACAACGCAGTTATACCACAGAGGTGTTCTTCTCCTGAACTGGGGTAATGATCATTATGTATGATACAATATGAATCATAACTGGGGTAATGATCATTATGTATGATACAATATGAATCATAACTGGGGTAATGATCATTATGTATGATACAGTATGAATCATAACTACATCATCCTGGCCTGCAGCATAGCGCAGCACAACGCAGTTATACCACAGAGGTGTTCTTCTCCTGAACTGGGGTAATGATCATTATGTATGATACAATATGAATCATAACTGGGGTAATGATCATTATGTATGATACAGTATGAATCATAACTACATCATCCTGGCCTGCAGCATAGCGCAGCACAACGCTGTTATTCCTCAGAGATGTTCTTCTCCTGAACTGGGGTAATGATCATTATGTATGATACAATATGAACTGGGGTAATGATCATTGTGTATGATACAATATGAACTGTTGTAATGATCATATAATATGAATCATAACTGGGGTAATGATCATTGTGTATGATGCAATATGAATCATAAGTACATCATCCTAGCCTGCAGCATAACGCTGTTATTCCTCAGATGTTCTTCTCCTGAACTGGAGTAATGATCATTATGTATGATACAATATGAACTGGAGTAATGATCATTATGTATGATACAATATGAACTGGGGTAATGATCATTATGTATGATGCAATATGAATCATAACTGGGGTAATGATCATTATGTATGATACAATATGAACTGGGATAATGATCATTATGTATGATACAATATGAACTGGGATAATGATCATTATGTATGATACAATATGAACTGGGGTAATGATCATTATGTATGATACACTATGAATCATAACTGGGGTAATGATCATTATGTATGATACAATATGAACTGGGGTAATGATCAGTATGTATGATACAATATGAATCATAACTACATCATCCTAACCTGCAGCATAATGCCGTTATTCCTCAGAGATGTTCTTCTCCTGAACTGGAGTAATGATCCAGACCGTATGGCCATAATGGGTGAGGTATGTATGTGTACGGTTTTCAGTTTTCACTGGTCTTCCTGCAGCATTCAGCCGACGCATTCTGATTTCGGAGGAGCTCAAAGGAGAAAATTATTGGAAAGATTTGTTTGAAAAAAGGCAGGAAAATGGGCCAATAAGGCAGATAAGTATAGAGCAGGTTGCAAAGATCAGATTATGTGTGTGTGTGTGTGTGCGTGCGTGTGTGTGAAATTTCATTTCATGTTTATTTTTCAGGGCGTCAGCAGACAGCAGCGGCAGTGACAAGGCAGTCAATCATGTGTCTGTCTGTCTGTGTGTCAGTCGTTAATGTCTGTGTTTATTTTTCAGGGCGTCAGCAGACAGCAGCGGCAGTGACAAGGCAGTCAATCATGTGTCTGTCTGTCTGTGTGTCAGTCGTTAATGTCTGTGTTTATTTTTCAGGGCGTCAGCAGACAGCAGCGGCAGTGACAAGGCAGTCAATCATGTGTCTGTCTGTCTGTGTGTCAGTCGTTAATGTCTGTGTTTATTTTTCAGGGCGTCAGCAGACAGCAGCGGCAGTGACAAGGCAGTCAATCATGTGTCTGTCTGTCTGTGTGTCAGTCGTTAATGTCTGTGTTTATTTTTCAGGGCGTCAGCAGACAGCAGCGGCAGTGACAAGGCAGTCAATCATGTGTCTGTCTGTCTGTGTGTCAGTCGTTAATGTCTGTGTTTATTTTTCAGGGCGTCAGCAGACAGCAGCGGCAGTGACAAGGCAGTCAATCATGTGTCTGTCTGTCTGTGTGTCAGTCGTTAATGTCTGTGTTTATTTTTCAGGGCGTCAGCAGACAGCAGTGGGAGTGACAAGGCAGTCAATCATGTGTCTGTCTGTCTGTGTGTCAGTCGTTAATGTCTGTGTTTATTTTTCAGGGCGTCAGCAGACAGCAGTGGGAGTGACAAGGCAGTCAATCATGTGTCTGTCTGTCTGTGTGTCAGTCGTTAATGTCTGTGTTTATTTTTCAGGGCGTCAGCAGACAGCAGCGGCAGTGACAAGGCAGTCAATCATGTGTCTGTCTGTCTGTGTGTCAGTCGTTAATGTCTGTGTTTATTTTTCAGGGCGTCAGCAGACAGCAGCGGCAGTGACAAGGCAGTCAATCATGTGTCAGTCGTTAATGTCTGTGTTTATTTTTCAGGGCGTCAGCAGACAGCAGCGGCAGTGACAAGGCAGTCAATCATGTGTCAGTCGTTAATGTCTGTGTTTATTTTTCAGGGCGTCAGCAGACAGCAGCGGCAGTGACAAGGCAGAGAGCAGATCCAGCATCACAGCCAGCAATCTCTTCAGACTGTTGGTGGCTCAGATGAAGTGTGAGAACTCTGACATGAGGGACACTGTTGTCAACGGCATGGGATGCTGCAACCCTGCTGTCTTCAAGTAGGTATTATTGTTATCATCATCACCATCATCATCATCATCATCATCATCATCATCATCATCACCATCATCATAGTTAGTGAGATGAAGTGTGAGAACTCTGACATGAGGGACACTGTTGTCAACGGCATGGGATGCTGCAACCCTGCTGTCTTCAAGTAGGTATTATTGTTATCATCATCACCATCATCATCATCATCATCATCATCATCATCATCACCATCATCATCATCATCATCATCATCATCACCATCATCATAGTTAGTGAGATGAAGTGTGAGAACTCTGACATGAGGGACACTGTTGTCAACGGCATGGGATGCTGCAACCCTGCTGTCTTCAAGTAGGTATTATTGTTATCATCATCATCATCATCATCATCATCACCATCATCATCATCATCATCATCATCATCATCATCATCATCATCATCATCATCATCACCATCATCATCATCATCATCATCACCATCATCATCATCATCATCATCATCATCATCACCATCATCATAGTTAGTGAGATGAAGTGTGAGAACTCTGACATGAGGGACACTGTTGTCAACGGCATGGGATGCTGCAACCCTGCTGTCTTCAAGTAGGTATTATTGTTATCATCATCATCATCATCATCATCATCATCATCATCATCATCATCATCATCATCACCATCATCATAGTTAGTGAGATGAAGTGTGAGAACTCTGACATGAGGGACACTGTTGTCAACGGCATGGGATGCTGCAACCCTGCTGTCTTCAAGTAGGTATTATTGTTATCATCATCATCATCATCATCATCACCATCATCATCATCATCATCATCATCATCATCATCATCATCACCATCATCATCATCATCATCATCACCATCATCATCACCATCATCATCATCATCATCATCATCACCATCATCATAGTTAGTGAGATGAAGTGTGAGAACTCTGACATGAGGGACACTGTTGTCAACGGCATGGGATGCTGCAACCCTGCTGTCTTCAAGTAGGTATTATTGTTATCATCATCATCATCATCATCATCATTATCACCATCATTATCACCATCATCATCATCACCATTATCATTATCGTCATCATTATCATTATCACCATCATTATCATCATTACCATTATCATCATCATCATCATCATCACCATCATTATCATCATCATCATCATCATCATCATCATCATCATCATCACCATCATCATCATCGTCATCATCTCCCCCCGCGGGGGGAGGGCTTACGGAGAGTAGCCCAGCAGCCTCCTAAAGTCCAACCATACGTCCTCGTCGTAGGAGGCGGGCAACGGCTTAGGCTGGCTTATGTGGTTAGGGCCCTCCTGTGGGGATACCGGGGGGTCTCAGCAGAAATAGTTCCCCCTTCTTCTGGAAGTTCTATGCTAGTAACTTCCCCTACTCTATCACTCTCTTTGACTCTGCCTTTTCTCTTCTTTTTGCTTTCTGGCGTCTTCTTTTTTCTGCCTTATTGGTCCATTCACCTGCATTTTTTCTATAAAACCTTTCCACGTTTTTCTTTTTTACAATTTATGACATGTCAGGTTTTTTTTATTGTACACTGGCGTCCATGCGTGATAATTGCGCTTTTGAGTGGGCACCTGTTGTCCATTCTGCAGTTCATATTTGCTTATAATATAGCCTTTTGTATGTATTTTAGCTTACTAGTATGTATTTGTTATCCTTTTTTACTGTTTTTTTTAGCCTGGATCCGATAAATGAGAGTAGCGTGGCTCCACGTTTCCATCACTGTGTGGACTTATGTGCTATAGGGTATAATGATGGAAGTGTCATGTTATGAATTGTACTACATTTTTTGTTTGAAGGTTTTGTACATTGTTAAGATTCATGGATTTGTGTTTTGCTATCCGTGGTAGAACTTTATGCGGTGACAGTCCTGAGATAACCATAGCTGTTGACAGGACTATAATAGACTAACTAACTAACTATCGTCATCATTATCATCATCACCATCATCATCATCATCATCATCATCATCATCATCACCATCATCACCATCGTCATCATCATCATTACCACCATCGTCATAATTATCAACATCATCATCATCATCATCAATATCATCACCTTCATCATCATCATCACCATCATCATCATTATGACCATCATTATCATCATTATCACCATCATTATCATCATCATTATCACCATCATCATCACCATTATGATCATCATCATCACCATCATCATCAGCACCATCACCATCATCATCATCATCATTATCATCATCATCATTATCACCATCATCATCATCACCATTATGATCATCTTCTTCATCATCATCATCATCACCATCATCATCATCATCATAGTTAGTCAGATGAAGTGTGAGAACTCTGACATGAGAGACACCGTCGTCAACGGCATGGGATGCTGCAACCCTGCTGTCTTCAAGTAGGTATCATCATCATCATCATCATCATCACCATTATGATCATCATCATCATCATCACCATCATCATAGTTAGTCAGATGAAGTGTGAGAACTCTGACACGAGAGACACCGTCGTCAACGGCATGGGATGCTGCAACCCTGCTGTCTTCAAGTAGGTATCATCATCATCATCATCATCATCACCATTATGATCATCTTCTTCATCATCACCATCATCATCACCATCACCATCATCATAGTTAGTCAGATGAAGTGTGAGAACTCTGACACGAGAGACACCGTCGTCAACGGCATGGGATGCTGCAACCCTGCTGTCTTCAAGTAGGTATCATCATCATCATCATCATCATCACCATTATGATGATCATCATCATCATCACCATCATCACCATCATCATAGTTAGTCAGATGAAGTGTGAGAACTCTGACACGAGAGACACCGTCGTCAACGGCATGGGATGCTGCAACCCTGCTGTCTTCAAGTAGGTATCATCATCATCATCATCATCATCACCATTATGATCATCTTCTTCATCATCACCATCATCACCATCATCATCATCATCATAGTTAGTCAGATGAAGTGTGAGAACTCTGACATGAGGGACACCGTCGTCAACGGCATGGGATGCTGCAACCCTGCTGTCTTCAAGTAGCAGGGTTCGTGGGGTCCTTTGAGGTGCTTTAAAGTGCTGTGAAATTGATCAGTCTTCAAAAGGCCTGTTAAGTCCTTTATATCAGCAAGGAGGTCCTTTCAAATCAGTCAAAGGTCCTTTTAAAATTGGTGTGGTCAGTTTAAATCCTTTAATCGGGCCAAAAAACAAAACTAAGTACCTTGTCATAAGAAATGAACTCAAAAAATATATTAAATGAAATAAAATTTGCCAAAAATCGATCGCCTTCGTATCTTTCGAGCAGACGATCTAATTTTAATAGTCACTGTAAATCCAGTCACGTGCGCGAGATTCGGCGAGATATCTTATGCGCCATGTTGAAATTTTTCGCACATGCGGCTGCTTCAGTGCTTGTTTTCAAGTAAAAAGTGTAAAAATGCCTGGAAAATGTTCGTTTTCAGGATCGTTGGCTGAGAGAAGACATTTATAAGGACTGGGTCCGAAAAGTGATGGACAACAAACATGCAGTTCGTTGTGCATATTGTGAAAAAAACATCAACATCTTGTCAATGGGAGAGTCGGTGCTGAAACAACACGCAAAGACTGAAAATCACAAGAAAGCTGAAAGAAGGCACAAGGCGGAATCGAGGTGCATTGTGACCGACTTTTTTTGCAAGCAGCAAATTAATCTGCTCAGCCAAAAAAACCAAAAAAACCAAAAATCTGCTCAGCCACAATCGTCAGCGTCTGGCTCTGCACCCACCACGTCTGCAAGCACAACTACAAACAAGGTCCTTTAAAAAGATTTGCTGGTCCTTTAAAGGTCCTTTTAAGGTCCTTTTTTGGCACTCTTCCAAGTCCCCACGAACCATGAGTAGGTATTATTGTTATCATCATCATCATCACCATCATCACCATCATCACCATCATCATCACCATCATCATAGTTAGTCAAATGAAGTGTGAGAACTCTGACACGAGAGACACCGTCATCAACGGGATGGGATGCTGCAACCCTGCTGTCTTCAAGTAGGTATGATCATCATCATCATCACCATCATCATCATCATCATCATCATCTTCATAGTTAGTGAGATGAAGTGTGAGAACTCTGACACGAGAGACACCGTCGTCAACGGCATGGGATGTTGCCATCCTGCCGTGTTCAAGTAAGTATTATCATTGACTTTGTTTCAAACAACATTCAAGGCCCCCCCCCCCCCCCCCCCCCCTCCTCCCAACTTCTAAATAACTTCAGAGCTATGGGGCCTTTCCTTTCTGTTCCTTTCCTCCCCGCTCTGTTTCTTAGTAAGTCACAATTGAGGAAAACATCTGCAGTGAACATTCTGAATGTCGCAGTGACAGAAAGAGAGAGGAGTGAGAAAGAGAGAGAAGGGGGAAGGGGTGTGGAAAGAGTAGCGATATGTGCATGGGTGTACGTGTGTGCGTGTGTGCACTTGCCTGTGCTTATGTAGAATATGTGCATGTGTGTGTGTGCGTGCACATGCCTGTGTTTATGTAGGATAACAGTTAAAGAGAATGCTGCTGTGTAATGATGCAAGTCGTATATTGCCTTTCTTGTTTCCTATTGGATTACCATTGTGCTTATCTCCCTTGCAGAGAGTTGGCGGAGGAGTTACTTCCCTACTTGAAGGAGGCCATCGACCGGAAGCAGGACAACTTACGACGAAGACGAAAACGAGACCTGCTGAGAGTACAACTGGCCCACATCTTCCAGCTATTAGCTGAGAACAAAGTGTTTGGACAGAGGTGAATATAGTGATGGTGATGATGATGATGATGGTGATGTCGAAAACGATACCTGCTGAGAGTACAAGTTGTACTCTCAGGCCTCAGTTGTACTACAACTGGCCCACATCTTCCAGTTATTAGCTCAGAACAAAGTGTTTGGACAGAGGTGAATATAGTGATGATGATGATGATGGTGATGTCGACAACGATACCTGCTGAGAGTACAAGTTGTACTCTCAGGCCTCAGTTGTACTACAACTGGCCCACATCTTCCAGTTATTAGCTCAGAACAAAGTGTTTGGACAGAGGTGAATATAGTGATGATGATGATGATGGTGATGTCGACAACGATACCTGCTGAGAGTACAAGTTGTACTCTCAGGCCTCAGTTGTACTACAACTGGCCCACATCTTCCAGTTATTAGCTCAGAACAAAGTGTTTGGACAGAGGTGAATATAGTGATAATGATGGTGATGATGATGATAATAATAATAATAACTCTTATATAGTGCCGTTCTCCTGGCGCAGCAGGACTCACAGCGCTTTACAAAAAACATACAATAATCATGAAGAAAAAACAACATAATTATACAAAAAAGGAAACAACCATAAAAAATCCATGAAAAAACAATGAGCCCACTATCACACTGCACTCACACATAGTCCAACTCAGCAAAAACTCACAGAGGGTGAACTGAAGGGGAGAAAACACAGGAGATCAACAGAGGTCTTTTCTGAAGAGAACAGTTTTCAGGCCAGTTTTGAAAGAAGACAAAGATGGAGAGCTGCGGAGAGAGGAAGGGAGGTTGTTTCAGATGTGTGGTGCTTGGAAACGGAAAGCTCTGTTTCCAACTGTTTTGTATTTGGTGACAGGTGTGCAAAGATGTTTGAGGCTACTTGATCTGAGGTTGCGTTCTGGTGTGTAGGCAGAGAGAAGAGAGGAGAGGTAGTCTGGAAGAGAGCCTTCGAAGTAGCGATAGGCAAGAGTGGCCACTTTGTACTCTACTCTAGCGTCAACAGGGAGCCAGTGCAGCTGTCTCAGCAGGGGTGTCGCTGAATCAGTCTTACGCTTTCTGAGCACAACCCTGGCAGCAGCATTCTGGACTCTCTGAAGACGCTTGACAGTAGAGAGAGGGAGACCTGCAAGGACTGCATTGCAGTAATCAAGCCTGGACAGTATGAGAGAAACAGCAAGTTGTGTAGCAGCTTCAAGTGATAAGTATAAACGAATGGAACAAAGTCGCTGAAGATGATAGAATGTTGAACGACAGACAGATGAAATATGTTGATCGAATGAGAGAGATTCATCCAGACAGACACCTAGATACTTTACTGACTTTTGAAAAGGTACTGAATCATCTGACAAGGTCAAAGGATCACGCTTTATCACCGAGAGGCGGTTTCGGTTTCCAACAGCTAACAACTGGCCCACATCTTACTTTATTAGCTCAGAACAAAGTGTTTGGGCAGAGGTGAATATAGTGATGATGATGATGGTGATGATGACGATGACGATGATGATGGTGGTGATGGTGTTGATGATGATGGTGATGATGATGGTGGTGATGATGATGGTGGTGATGATGATGATGATGATGATGATAGTGATGGTGATGATGATGATGACGAAAATGAGACCTTCTGAGAGTACAACTGGCCCACATCTTCCAGTTATTAGCTGGGAACAAAGTGTTTGGACAGAGGCCAGTATAACGATGATGATGATGATTTTATTTTTAGAATGTACAAACAGGTTGTGATAATATTTGCATAATTAGGCTCTGCTGTCATAAAATGCAGACTTCTGTTAGGACAGCTTTGATTTTTCATGGTGTCATGTTGAGTTAACCAAAGGGAATCTGAATGGCTTGGAAAAGTGCTGTAGTTCACAAGTGCTTAGACATACACTGTACACACACACACATGTACGTGTACACACATTGTGCGTGCACACACGCACACGCACACACAAACACACACACACACGCACACGCACACACACACACACACACACACACACACACACACACACACACACACACACACACTATGAAGTTGACGTTACCTATTTTCAGTGAGGCTGGAGCCATAGACACGGAGAGCGGCCAGCTGACTTCCATGTTCGTGGACTACATTGACGGAGCCAGGCAGTATCTGGAGGGAGAGAACGACAGAGACCTGCCCATACTGCAGGAAATACGACTCCACTTCAGCTGCTTCCTGCAACACCTCATCAACAACACCCCCAGTAGGGCCCTGTGTACAATGGGAAGGATGTGTGTGTGTCATACCTACTTCAGCTGCTTCCTGCAACACCTCATCAACAACACCCAGACCTGCCTACTGCTACGATTTGGCCGTAGCAGCTATGAAAAATAAAGTTTTGCTATGGAGCTACGGCAACCTTAACGTTGCTACGGAAAAAACAAATTGCCGCCGCATTTTATTTTTGCTTATGTCGTTCCCAGTTTTGTCGGTTTCTAAGAGCAGACACCGTGTCACGCGCAATAACCTAGTCACTTCCGTTTTTATCAAAGTGACTGCGCATGCGTTCTTATTATTTTCTCGGAAAAAAATGGCGGACTCCAGCAGCAGTAGCGATTCGGGAGATGTTTCAAACGAAGAAAAACGAACGCAAACCAGAAAACGAAAATCATCTGGCACACCATCTTGTTCTAAGAAAAAACATCGGCCTGCCGCACAAGTTTTTAAAATAGCTTACACGGAGGAGTGGCCTTGCATCGTCAGAAGTTGACTCGGTGCGAACCATGCTCGCTGCAGTGCAACCTCTGCCATGCGGACTTCTCTGTGAATCATGGCGGTAGAGACGATTGCCGTCAACACTTTCAATCGGCGAAACATATTAAGCAGTGTGTTTCGGCTCAGGAAGAGAACAAATCGATTGCCATTGTTTGTGGATGCTACGGAAAAATTTGCCATGCTACTGAAAATTGATGGCTGGGCTACTGATTGGGAAAATTCCAAGTAGGCAGGTCTGAACACCCCCAGTAGGGCCCTGTGTACAATGGGAAGGATGTGTGTGTGTGTGTCATACCTACTTCAGCTGCTTCCTGCAACACCTCATCAACAACACCCCCAGTAGGACCCTGTGTACAATGGGAAGGATGTGTGTGTGTGTGTGTGTGATACCTACTTCAGCTGCTTCCTGCAACACCTCATCAACAACACCCCCAGTAGGGCCCTGTGTACAATGGGAAGGATGTGTGTGTGTGTGTGATACCTACTTCAGCTGCTTCCTGCAACACCTCATCAACAACACCCCCAGTAGAACCCTGTGTACAATGGGAAGGATGTGTGTGTGTGTGTCATACCTACTTCAGCTGCTTCCTGCAACACCTCATCAACAACACCCCCAGTAGGGCCCTGTGTACAATGGGAAGGATGTGTGTGTGTGTGATACCTACTTCAGCTGCTTCCTGCAACACCTCATCAACAACACCCCCAGTAGGGCCCTGTGTACAATGGGAAGGATGTGTGTGTGTGTGATACCTACTTCAGCTGCTTCCTGCAACACCTCATCAACAACACCCCCAGTAGGGCCCTGTGTACAATGGGAAGGATGTGTGTGTGTGTGATACCTACTTCAGCTGCTTCCTGCAACACCTCATCAACAACACCCCCAGTAGGGCCCTGTGTACAATGGGAAGGATGTGTGTGTGTGTGTGTGATACCTACTTCAGCTGCTTCCTGCAACACCTCATCAACAACACCCCCAGTAGGGCCCTGTGTACAATGGGAAGGATGTGTGTGTGTGTCATACTTTTGTGTTTGGAATGATGTGTGTGTATATCATATCAACTTTGTGTGGAATGATGTGTGTGTTTGGAATGCATTGACAGAAGGAAACTACAAAAGATTGCAGTTGACCAACAACCCTCCAAATAAGAGAGAGAGGAGGGGTGGAGGTGGAAAGAGAGAGAGGGAGAGGAGGTGGGGGGAGATGGAGAGAAAAAGAGAGAGAGAGGGAGAGGAGGTGGGGGGAGGTGGAGAGAAAAAGAGAGGGAGAGGAGGTGGGGGGAGGTGGAGAGAAAAAGAGAGAGAGAGAAAATCACACCGTCGTCTATAGAGTTTTGATACAGTCTGCTTCATCTGTATGCATAATTTTACATCCTACATAGATGGCATTGTTTCATTGTTACAGGGGGCTATGGCAGCATGTTGCTATCCAGAGAGCTTTGTTACAGTCTGTTGATGTGTCATGATATGTCTGTATATTATTGTTTGTTATTACAATACAGGAGACTATCGCAGCATGTTGCTGTCCAGAGAGCTTCGTTACAGTCTGTTGACATGTTGTGATGTGTCTGTATATTATTGTTTGTTATTACAATACAGGAGACTATCGCAGCATGTTGCTATCCAGAGAGCTTCGTTACAGTCTGTTGATATGTTGTGATATGTTGTGATATGTCTATTACTGTGTGTTGTTACAGTGGAATATTGCAGCACACTGTTGTCCAGAGAGCTTCGTTACAGTCTGTTACAGTCTGTTGATATGTTGTGATATGTTGTGATATGTCTATTACTGTGTGTTGTTACAGTGGAATATATCACAGCACACTGTTGTCCAGAGAGCTTCGTTACAGTCTGTTGATATGTTGTGATATGTTGTGATATGTCTATTACTGTGTGTTGTTACAGTGGAATATATCGCAGCACACTATTGTCCAGAGAGCTTCGTTGCAGTCTGTTGATATGTTGTGATATGTCTATTACTGTGTGTTGTTACAGTGGAATATTGCAGCACACTGTTGTCCAGAGAGCTTCGTTACAGTCTGTTACAGTCTGTTTATATGTTGTGATATGTCTATTACTGTGTGTTGTTACAGTGGAATATCGCAGCACACTATTGTCCAGAGAGCTTCGTTACAGTCTGTTGATATGTTGTGATATGTTTATTACTGTGTGTTGTTACAGTGGAATATCGCAGCACACTATTGTCCAGAGAGATTCGTTACAGTCTGTTGATATGTTGTAATATGTTGTGATATGTCTATTACTGTGTGTTGTTACAGTGGAATATTGCAGCACACTGTTGTCCAGAGAGCTTCGTTACAGTCTGTTGATATGTTGTGATATGTCTATTACTGTGTGTTGTTACAGTGGAATATTGCAGCACACTGTTGTCCAGAGAGCTTCGTTGCAGTCTGTTGATATGTTGTGATATGTTTATTACTGTGTGTTGTTACAGTGGAATATCGCAGCACACTGTTGTCCAGAGAGCTTCGTTACAGTCTGTTGATATGTTGTGATATGTTGTGATATGTCTATTACTGTGTGTTGTTACAGTGGAATATTGCAGCACACTGTTGTCCAGAGAGCTTCGTTACAGTCTGTTACAGTCTGTTGATATATGTTGTGATATGTTTATTACTGTGTGTTGTTACAGTGGAATATCGCAGCACACTGTTGTCCAGAGAGCTTCGTTACAGTCTGTTACAGTCTGTTGATATGTTGTGATATGTTGTGATATGTTTATTACTGTGTGTTGTTACAGTGGAATATCGCAGCACACTATTGTCCAGAGAGCTTCGTTACAGTCTGTTGATATGTTGTGATATGTTGTGATATGTTTATTACTGTGTGTTGTTACAGTGGAATATCGCAGCACACTGTTGTCCAGAGAGCTTCGTTACAGTCTGTTCCACCTGTTTGCCAACTGGAGCGGTCACTTCAGTCTGACCTTTGGCACCCTGGACCGACGGTCAGTGCATGTTGTGGACTGCAGAGCTGCTCTGCTGACTGTGGGTGTGCTGTGTTAGGTCAGGGTGAAGATCCTGCAGTTTGCACTCGTAAATGTAGAATTTAGCCAACAGAATGATAAGGTCGATTATTTGGTCTGTTTTGACATCTTGTTTAAGTCCAAATAAAAGTAACTCTTTGCTTATCTCCACACTATGACAGTGCTGGCATTTATCTTTTAACATATTTTATAATCTGTTCCCAAATCTGCAAACAATGACTCAGTCAAACAGCATGTGTTGAATTGTCTGTTCCTCCTGGTGACAAAAGTTACGGACTGGAGAGTCAATGATTTTAATCGAAAACAAATATCTCTGGGTTGGCAGCAGTGTGTGCATGAGTCTGGTCTGAAACCATCTCAGTTGGACATCTGCTGAGATCTTAAAGCAGTGAGAACAAAAATATTTCTAAATCATATCAAAAATATTATCAAAAAGATTATTCCATTTAGTCACAGCAGCAGGAATGGAATGGTTATTCAAAGTATTTTGTACACATTTATTGCCCTTCTTAATAAACCAAACTTTTTATATAATAGTTTGTATCTGTTGGTAAGAATACTATTTATATATCTCTCTTGTTTCAATTGCCAACCATAAACAATCAGCAGTCAAGGCATGCTGCAAATCCTGAGTGCGTGGGCCAGGCAGTGATTGTGGACTGTTCTGTTGTTCCTGAAATTATTGCTGTGCTGCTTCCGGATCAAAGGGTCATCCATTCAGCAATGGCATACACCTGTTGGTTTAGATGGCTGTAGATCAGCATTTGACATGTCAGCAACTTTTGGAAGTTCAGACAGAGGAGCCATGGGGGGAGCAGCATTTATCGGCAGTGTGTGTCATATCGACTACCTCTCTCCTCTCTGCCTTCCAATCAAATCTCAAAACCCACCTGTTTCCCCGTCAATGAAGCTCACGCTCTCTCTCTCTCCTCTCTCTCTTGCCTTTAGGTCTATTTCTCTTGTACACTATTTATTGTCAAATGTGTGCACGTTATTTTCCTCTTCATCTATGTAGGGCATTGTTTATTTGAATGTTTGTGTGTGTGTGCGCTTCAATATCATTTTGGTCTAGATTTAGCGCCATATGCATTCTATTAGTTGTTGTGCGTTACGCCTGCATTTGACTACAATATCAGAGCATGTACACAAATGCTGACTAAACAAACATGTGCACGTCTATTTTGATACATTGACAGACTGAGCAAAGAGGAGACATGGAGTGAGCAGGAGCTATCAGCAGTGCGCGCCATGTCGGCTGTGCTGTGCTGTGGGCCGGTGTTTGACAAAAACGGCTTCAATGACGACGGTTACATCTACCACTGGCTGGACACGCTGCTCAGCTCCAGTGACGAGAAGGTGGGGGCCTGTCTGTGTGCTGGAAAGCCTCTGGGCCTGTCTGTTGCTGGGAAGCCTCTGGGCCTCTGTGTGTGTGTGCTGGGAATCCTCTGGGCCTGTGTCTGTGTGCTGTGAAGCCTCTGTGCCTGTGTGTGTGCTGGAAAGCCTCTGGGCCTCTGTGTGTGTGCTGGAAAGCCTCTGGGCCTCTGTGTGTGTGCTGGAAAGCCTCTGGGCCTCTGTGTGTGTGCTGGGAAGCCTCTGGGCCTCTGTGTGTGTGCTGGGAAGCCACTGGGCCTATGTGTGTGTGCTGTGAAGCCCCTGGGCCTCTGTGTGTGTGCTGGAAAGCCTCTGGGCCTGTCTCTGTGCTGGAAAGCCTCTGGGCCTCTCTGTGTGTGCTGGAAATCCTCTGGGCCTCTGTGTGCTGGAAATCCTCTGGGCCTCTGTGTGTGTGCTGGAAAGCCTCTGGGCCTCTGTGTGTGTGCTGGAAAGCCTCTGGGCCTGTGTGTGTGCTGGAAAGCCTCTGTGCCTGTGTGTGTGTGCTGGAAAGCCTCTGTGCCTGTGTGTGTGCTGGGAAGCCTCTGGGCCTCTGTGTGTGTGCTGGGAAGCCTCTGGGTCTCTCTGTGTGTGTGCTGGGAAGCCTCTGGGCCTCTGTGTGTGTGCTGGGAAGCCTCTGGGTCTCTGTGTGTGTGTGCTGGGAAGCCTCTGGGCCTCTGTGTGTGTGTGCTGGGAAGCCTCTGGGCCTCTCTGTGTGTATGCTGGGAAGCCTCTGGGCCTCTGTGTGTGTGCTGGGAAGCCTCTGGGTCTCTGTGTGTATGCTGGGAAGCCTCTGGGCCTCTGTGTGTGTGCTGGGAAGCCTCTGGGTCTCTGTGTGTGTGTGCTGGGAAGCCTCTGGGCCTCTGTGTGTGTGCTGGAAAGCCTCTGTGCCTGTGTGCTGGGAAGCCTCTGTGCCTGTGTGCTGGGAAGCCTCTGGGCCTCTGTGTGTGTGTGCTGGGATGCCTCTGGGCCTCTGTGTGTGCTGGGAAGCCTCTGGGCCTCTGTGTGTGTGTGCTGGGAAGCCTCTGGGCCTCTGTGTGTGCTGGGAAGCCTCTGGGCCTCTGTGTGTGTGCTGGGAAGCCTCTGTGCCTGTGTGCTGGGAAGCCTCTGGGCCTCTGTGTGTGTGTGTTGGGAAGCCTCTGGGCCTGTGTGCTGGGAAGCCTCTGGGCCTCTGTGTGTGTGCTGGGAAGCCTCTGGGCCTCTGTGTGTGTGTGCTGGGAAGCCTCTGGGCCTGTGTGCTGGGAAGCCTCTGGGCCTCTGTGTGTGTGCTGGGAAGCCTCTGGGCCTGGGCCTGTGTGCTGGGAAGCCTCTGGGCCTCTGTGTGTGTGTGCTGGGAAACCTCTGGGCTTCTGTGTGTGTGCTGGGAAGCCTCTGTGCTAGCTCAATTGGAGTGCATAGAGATGGGAAGCCTCTGTGTTAGCTCAATTGGAGTACATAGAGATGGGAAGCCTCTGTGTTAGCTCAATTGTAGTGCATAGAGATGGGAAGCCTCTGTGTTAGCTCAATTGGAGTGCATAGAGATGGGAAGCCTCTGTGTTAGTTCAATTGGAGTGCATAGAGATGGGAAGCCTCTGTGTTAGCTCAATTGGAGTGCATAGAGATGGGAAGCCTCTGTGTTAGCTCAATTGGAGTGCATAGAGATGGGAAGCCTCTGTGTTAGCTCAACTGGAGTGCATAGAGATGGGAAGCCTCTGTGTTAGTTCAATTGGAGTGCATAGAGATGGGAAGCCTCTGTGTTAGTTCAATTGGAGTGCATAGAGATAGGAAGCCTCTGTGTTAGCTCAGTTGGAGCGCATAGAGATTTAAGATGTGCGCTATAGAAACCTTACTAAGTGAATAAATATTGTAATGCCTTCCAGTTTTTACAGTTCTGAAACCAGGTTGGAGATCTGATAACACAAATGGTGTTGAGGAACCGTGCGAGACTTCATAGACATGCATTGACTGAATGGCTTTTTTGATGCCACATCTGCATTTACGCATGGACATATGTTATGTGTGTTCTTGTGTAACTGCAGGCATGGGTCATACGATTGCAGTGCATTGTCTGTTTAGGACTACTCTATTAATACCAATAAGAATACAGCTCATCTGGCACATGCACACATATGTTCGGCCCACACACAGACATTGAGACACACATACACATAGAGACACACACAGAATCGCACACTCACATGCACGCACGCATGCACACACACACACTCTCTCTCTCTCTCTCTCTCTTTCTCTCTCTCACTCCCTCTCTCTCTCTCTCGCTTCAATGCTCTACAAGCACCCATGCACATGCTGAGGTGTTTTTGTTTCCTTCAAGCTCCAGGGAAAGAAGCAATCAGATAACATTTAAATGTTAGTCAAGTAAAAGATTGTGTTAAGTTTATCATTTGATTCTTCCATGTGCTCCATCTTTACAACGAGCTTTGATGCAGAGGTACATACAATACATTGAATTATCCCATTTTGTTTAAAATTAGGTGGCCTAATTCAGATTTCCACTTAACCTGTTGTGTTTTTCAGATCTGGCTGTTAATTTGTTTTGTTCATGAATGTGTGATGTTTCATTTTATTATTGATAAAAGAACATTGTGTGTAGAGCATTGTAATGACAACTGACAGTGTTTTGTTATTGATAAAGAACAGTGTGTGTAGAGCATTGTAATGACAACTGACAGTGTTTTGTTATTAATAAAGAACAGTGTGTGTAGAGCATTGTAATGACAACTGACAGTGTTTTGTTATTGATAAAGAACAGTGTGTGTAGAGCATTGTAATGACAACTGACAGTGTTTTGTTATTGATAAAGAACAGTGTGTGTAGAGCATTGTAATGACAACTGACAGTGTTTTGTTATTAATAAAGAACAGTGTGTGTAGAGCATTGTAATGACAACTGACAGTGTTTTGTTATTGATAAAGAACAGTGTGTGTAGAGCATTGTAATGACAACTGACAGTGTTTTGTTATTGATAAAGAACAGTGTGTGTAGAGCATTGTAATGACAACTGACAAGTTTTGTGTGGGGTGGCGGTAATTAACGATGGTTGTGTGTGTGATTTGGGGCAATCAGATGAAACCCAAGGTGAGTGGCATGCTGGGAAGAGACGTCTCCTGACCCGTTGTTTATAGCGTTCATTTTCCCTGTGGAGTTGTCCGCCCTTGTGCTGTTTTTTTGCCTAGACCACATTGAGTTATCAGCCCTTACAGTCCGTTATTGGTGAGGACCAGATACGTAGTTGATTAAATCAATAAATGATCAATGTTTGGCCAATTAAGCCTAGTGTCTTAGTATTTTTGTTATATATAACAAGGATTCTATGTTTGGCCACCCTATTTCTACACCCTAGGATTCAGTTTGGCCACCCTATTTCTACACCCTAGGATTCATGTTTGGCCACCCTATTTCTACACCCTAGGATTCTTCCCACCCTATTTCTACACCCTAGGATTCTTGCTGGCCACCCTATTTCACACACCCTAGGATTCTATGTTTGGCCACCCTATTTCTACACCCTAGGATTCTATGTTTGGCCACCCTATTTCTACACCCTAGGATTCTATGTTTGGCCACCCTATTTCTACACCCTAGGATTCTATTCCACCCTATTTCTACACCCTAGTTTCTATGGGCCACCCTATTTCTACACCCTAGGATTCTATGTTTGGCCACCCTATTTCTACACCCTAGGATTCTATGTTTGGCCACCCTATTTCTACACCCTAGGATTCTATGTTTGGCCACCCTATTTCTACACCCTAGGATTCTATGTTTGGCCACCCTATTTCTACACCCTAGGATTCTACCCTGTTTGGCTATGTTTGGCACCCTATTTCTACACCCTAGGATTCTATGTTTGGCCACCCTATTTCTACACCCTAGGATTCTATGTTGGCCACCCTATTTCTACACCCTAGGATTCTATGTTTGGCCACCCTATTTCTACACCCTAGGATTCTATGTTTGGCCACCCTATTTCTACACCCTAGGATTCTATGTTTGGCCACCCTATTTCTACACCCTAGGATTCTGTTTGGCCACCCTATTTCTACACCCTAGTTCTATGTTTGGCCACCCTATTTCTACACCCTAGGATTCTATGTTTGGCCACCCTATTTCTACACCCTAGGATTCTATGTTTGGCCACCCTATTTCTACACCCTAGGATTCTATGTTTGGCCA
This sequence comes from Phymorhynchus buccinoides, assembly GCA_017654935.2. Lineage (NCBI taxonomy): Eukaryota > Metazoa > Mollusca > Gastropoda > Neogastropoda > Raphitomidae > Phymorhynchus > Phymorhynchus buccinoides. The sequence goes on from CM065692.1 coordinate 1,490,559, forward strand.
CCCTATTTCTACACCCTAGGATTCTATGTTTGGCCATTCTATGTTTGGCCACCCTATTTCTACACCCTAGGATTCTATGTTTGGCCACCCTATTTCTACACCCTAGGATTCTATGTTTGGCCACCCTATTTCTACACCCTAGGATTCTACACCCTGTTTGGCCACCCTATTTCTACACCCTAGGATTCTATGTTTGGCCACCCTATTTCTACACCCTAGGATTCTATGTTTGGCCACCCTATTTCTACACCCTAGGATTCTATGTTTGGCCACCCTATTTCTACACCCTAGGATTCTATGTTTGGCCACCCTATTTCTACACCCTAGGATTCTATGTTTGGCCACCCTATTTCTACACCCTAGGATTCTATGTTTGGCCACCCTATTTCTACACCCTAGGATTCTATGTTTGGCCACCCTATTTCTACACCCTAGGATTCTATGTTTGGCCACCCTATTTCTACACCCTAGGATTCTATGTTTGGCCACCCTATTTCTACACCCTAGGATTCTACCCTGTTTAGGATTCTATGTTTGGCCACCCTATTTCTACACCCTAGGATTCTATGTTTGGCCACCCTATTTCTACACCCTAGGATTCTATGTTTGGCCACCCTATTTCTACACCCTAGGATTCTATGTTTGGCCACCCTATTTCTACACCCTAGGATTCTATGTTTGGCCACCCTATTTCTACACCCTAGGATTCTATGTTTGGCCACCCTATTTCTACACCCTAGGATTCTATGTTTGGCCACCCTATTTCTACACCCTAGGATTCTATGTTTGGCCACCCTATTTCTACACCCTTTCTATAGGATTCTATGTTTGGCCACCCTATTTCTACACCCTAGGATTCTATGTTTGGCCACCCTATTTCTACACCCTAGGATTCTATGTTTGGCCACCCTATTTCTACACCCTAGGATTCTATGTTTGGCCACCCTATTTCTACACCCTAGGATTCTATGTTTGGCCACCCTATTTCTACACCCTAGGATTCTATGTTTGGCCACCCTATTTCTACACCCTAGGATTCTATGTTTGGCCACCCTATTTCTACACCCTAGGATTCTATGTTTGGCCACCCTATTTCTACACCCTAGGATTCTATGTTTGGCCACCCTATTTCTACACCCTAGGATTCTATGTTTGGCCACCCTATTTCTACACCCTAGGATTCTATGTTTGGCCACCCTATTTCTACACCCTAGGATTCTATGTTTGGCCACCCTATTTCTACACCCTAGGATTCTATGTTTGGCCACCCTATTTCTACACCCTAGGATTCTATGTTTGGCCACCCTATTTCTACACCCTAGGATTCTATGTTCTATGTGGCCACCCTATTTCTACACCCTAGGATTCTATGTTTGGCCACCCTATTTCTACACCCTAGGATTCTATGTTTGGCCACCCTATTTCTACACCCTAGGATTCTATGTTTGGCCACCCTATTTCTACACCCTAGGATTCTATGTTTGGCCACCCTATTTCTACACCCTAGGATTCTGTTTGGCCACCCTGTTCTATGGCCACCCTATTTCTACACCCTAGGATTCTATGTTTGGCCACCCTATTTCTACACCCTAGGATTCTATGTTTGGCCACCCTATTTCTACACCCTAGGATTCTATGTTTGGCCACCCTATTTCTACACCCTAGGATTCTATGTTTGGCCACCCTATTTCTACACCCTAGGATTCTATGTTTGGCCACCCTATTTCTACACCCTAGGATTCTATGTTTGGCCACCCTATTTCTACACCCTAGGATTCTATGTTTGGCCACCCTATTTCTACACCCTAGGATTCTATGTTTGGCCACCCTATTTCTACACCCTAGGATTCTATGTTTGGCCACCCTATTTCTACACCCTAGGATTCTATGTTTGGCCACCCTATTTCTACACCCTAGGATTCTATGTTTGGCCACCCTATTTCTACACCCTAGGATTCTACCCTGTTTCTACACCCTAGGATTCTATGTTTGGCCACCCTATTTATACACCCTAGGATTCTATGTTTGGCACCCTATTTCTACACCCTAGGATTCTATGTTTGGCCACCCTATTTCTACACCCTAGGATTCTATGTTTGGCCACCCTATTTCTACACCCTAGGATTCTATGTTTGGCCACCCTATTTCTACACCCTAGGATTCTATGTTTATTTCTACACCCTAGGCTATGTTGGCCACCCTATTTCTACACCCTAGGATTCTATGTTTGGCCACCCTATTTCTACACCCTAGGATTCTATGTTTGGCCACCCTATTTCTACACCCTAGGATTCTATGTTTGGCCACCCTATTTCTACACCCTAGGATTCTATGTTCTGGCCACCCTATTTCTACACCCTAGGATTCTATGTTTGGCCACCCTATTTCTACACCCTAGGATTCTATGTTTGGCCACCCTATTTCTACACCCTAGGATTCTATGTTTGGCCACCCTATTTCTACACCCTAGGATTCTATGTTTGGCCACCCTATTTCTACACCCTAGGATTCTATGTATTTCTACACCCTAGGATTCTATGTTTGGCCACCCTATTTCTACACCCTAGGCCACCCTATTTCTACACCCTAGGATTCTATGTTTGGCCACCCTATTTCTACACCCTAGGATTCTATGTTTGGCCACCCTATTTCTACACCCTAGGATTCTATGTTATTTCTACACCCTAGGCCACCCTATTTCTACACCCTAGGATTCTATGTTTGGCCACCCTATTTCTACACCCTAGGATTCTACACCCTAGGATTCTGTTTGGCCACCCTATTTCTACACCCTAGGATTCTATGTTTGGCCACCCTATTTCTACACCCTAGGATTCTATGTTTGGCCACCCTATTTCTACACCCTAGGATTCTATGTTTGGCCACCCTATTTCTACACCCTAGGATTCTATGTTTGGCCACCCTATTTCTACACCCTAGGATTCTATGTTTGGCCACCCTATTTCTACACCCTAGGATTCTACACCCTATTTCTACACCCTAGGATTCTATGTTTGGCCACCCTATTTCTACACCCTAGGATTCTATGTTTGGCCACCCTATTTCTACACCCTAGGATTCTATGTTTGGCCACCCTACACCCTTTCTACACCCTAGGATTCTATGTTTGGCCACCCTATTTCTACTAGGATTCTATGTCTACACCCTAGGATTCTATGTTTGGCCACCCTATTTCTACACCCTAGGATTCTTTGTATTTCTACACCCTAGGATTCCACCCTATTTCTACACCCTAGGATTCTATGTTTGGCCACCCTATTTCTACACCCACCCTATTTCTACACCTAGGATTCTATGTTTGGCCACCCTATTTCTACACCCTAGGATTCTATGTTTGGCCACCCTTTTCTACACCCTAGGATTCTGTTTGGCCACCCTTTTCTACACCCTAGGTTCTGTTTGGCCACCCTATTTCTACACCCTAGGATTCTATGTTTGGCCACCCTATTTCTACACCCTAGGATTCTATGTTTGGCCACCCTATTTCTACACCCTAGGATTCTATGTTTGGCCACCCTATTTCTACACCCTAGGATTCTATGTTTGGCCACCCTATTTCTACACCCTAGGATTCTATGTTTGGCCACCCTATTTCTACACCCTAGGATTCTATGTTTGGCCCACCCTATTTCTACACCCTAGGATTCTATGTTTGGCCACCCTATTTCTACACCCTAGGATTCTATGTTTGGCCACCCTATTTCTACACCCTAGGATTCTATGTTTGGCCACCCTATTTCTACACCCTAGGATTCTATGTTTGGCCACCCTATTTCTACACCCTAGGATTCTATGTTTGGCCACCCTATTTCTACACCCTAGGATTCTATGTTTGGCCACCCTATTTCTACACCCTAGGATTCTATGTTACCACCCTATTTCTACACCCTAGGATTCTATGTTTGGCCACCCTATTTCTACACCCTAGGATTCTATGTTTGGCCACCCTATTTCTACACCCTAGGAGTTTGATTCCACCCTATTTCTACACCCTAATGTTTGGCCACCCTATTTCTACACCCTAGGATTCTATGTTGGCCACCCTGGCCACCCTATTTCTACACCCTAGGATTCTATGTTTGGCCACCCTATTTCTACACCCTAGGATTCTATGTTTGGCCACCCTATTTCTACACCCTAGGATTCTATGTTTGGCCACCCTATTTCTACACCCTAGGATTCTATGTTTGGCCACCCTATTTCTACACCCTAGGTTTGGCCACCCTTCTATGTTTGGCCACCCTATTTCTACACCCTAGGATTCTATGTTTGGCCACCCTATTTCTACACCCTAGGTTTGGCCACCCTATTTCTACACCCTCTATTTCTACACCCTAGTTCTGTTTGGCCACCCTATTTCTACACCCTAGGATTCTATGTTTGGCCACCCTATTTCTACACCCTAGGATTCTATGTTTGGCCACCCTATTTCTACACCCTAGGATTCTATGTTTGGCCACCCTATTTCTACACCCTAGGATTCTATGTTTGGCCACCCTATTTCTACACCCTAGGATTCTATGTTTGGCCACCCTATTTCTACACCCTAGGATTCTATGTTTGGCCACCCTGTTTCTACACCCTAGGATTCTATGTTGGCCACCCTATTTCTACACCCTAGGATTCTATGTTTGGCCACCCTATTTCTACACCCTAGGATTCTATGTTTGGCCACCCTATTTCTACACCCTAGGATTCTATGTTTGGCCACCCTATTTCTACACCCTAGGATTCTATGTTTGGCCACCCTATTTCTACACCCTAGGATTCTAGGATTCTATGTTTGGCCACCCTATTTCTACACCCTTTGGCCACCCTATTTCTACACCCTAGGATTCTATGTTCTGGCCACCCTATTTCTACACCCTAGGATTCTATGTTTGGCCACCCTATTTCTACACCCTAGGATTCTATGTTTGGCCACCCTATTTCTACACCCTAGGATTCTATGTTTGGCCACCCTATTTCTACACCCTAGGATTCTATGTTTGGCCACCCTATTTCTACACCCTAGGATTCTATGTTTGGCCACCCTATTTCTACACCCTAGGATTCTACCCTGTTCTGGCCACCCTATTTCTACACCCTAGGATTCTATGTTTGGCCACCCTATTTCTACACCCTAGGATTCTATGTTTGGCCACCCTATTTCTACACCCTAGGATTCTATTCTATTTCTACACCCTAGTTTCTATGTTTGGCCACCCTATTTCTACACCCTAGGATTCTATGTTTGGCCACCCTATTTCTACACCCTAGGATTCTGTTATTTCTACACCCTAGTGGCCACCCTATTTCTACACCCTAGGATTCTATGTTTGGCCACCCTATTTCTACACCCTAGGATTCTATGTTTGGCCACCCTATTTCTACACCCTAGGATTCTATGTTTGGCCACCCTATTTCTACACCCTAGGATTCTATGTTTGGCCACCCTATTTCTACACCCTAGGATTCTATGTTTGGCCACCCTATTTCTACACCCTAGGATTCTATGTTTGGCCACCCTATTTCTACACCCTAGGATTCTACCCTGTTCTGTTTGGCCACCCTATTTCTACACCCTAGGATTCTATGTTTGGCCACCCTACACCCTAGGATTCTATGTTTGGCCACCCTATTTCTACACCCTAGGATTCTATGTTTGGCCACCCTATTTCTACACCCTAGGATTCTATGTTTGGCCACCCTATTTCTACCCTAGGATTCTATGTTCCCACCCTATTTCTACACCCTAGGATTCTATGTTTGGCCACCCTATTTCTACACCCTAGGATTCTATGTTTTCTGGCCACCCTATTTCTACACCCTAGGATTCTATGTTTGGCCACCCTATTTCTACACCCTAGGTTTGGCCATTCTATGTTTGGCCACCCTATTTCTACACCCTAGGACCCTTCTACACCCTAGTTCTGGCCACCCTATTTCTACACCCTAGGATTCTATGTTTGGCCACCCTATTTCTACACCCTAGTTTCTATGTTTGGCCACCCTATTTCTACACCCTAGGATTCTATGTTTGGCCACCCTATTTCTACACCCTAGGATTCTATGTTTGGCCACCCTATTTCTACACCCTAGGATTCTATGTTTGGCCACCCTATTTCTACACCCTAGGATTCTATGTTTGGCCACCCTATTTCTACACCCTAGGTTTGGCCACCCTTTTCTACACCCTAGGATTCTATGTTTGGCCACCCTATTTCTACACCCTAGTTCTGGGCCACCCTATTTCTACACCCTAGGATTCTATGTTTGGCCACCCTATTTCTACACCCTAGGATTCTATGTTTGGCCACCCTATTTCTACACCCTAGGATTCTATGTTTGGCCACCCTATTTCTACACCCTAGGAATTCTATGTTTGGCCACCCTATTTCTACACCCTAGGATTCTATGTTTGGCCACCCTATTTCTACACCCTAGGATTCTATGTTTGGCCACCCTATTTCTACACCCTAGGATTCTATGTTTGGCCACCCTATTTCTACACCCTAGGATTCTATGTTTGGCCACCCTATTTCTACACCCTAGGATTCTATGTCCACCCTATTTCTACACCCTAGGATTCTATGTTTGGCCACCCTATTTCTACACCCTAGGATTCTATGTTTGGCCACCCTATTTCTACACCCTAGGATTCTATGTTTGGCCACCCTATTTCTACACCCTAGGATTCTATGTTTGGCCACCCTATTTCTACACCCTAGGATTCTATGTTTGGCCACCCTGTTTCTACACCCTAGGATTCTATGTTTGGCCACCCTATTTCTACACCCTAGAATTCTATGTTTGGCCACCCTATTTCTACACCCTAGGATTCTATGTTTGGCCACCCTATTTCTACACCCTAGGATTCTATGTTTGGCCACCCTATTTCTACACCCTAGGATTCTATGTTTGGCCACCCTATTTCTACACCCTAGGATTCTATGTTTGGCCACCCTATTTCTACACCCTAGGATTCTATGTTTGGCCACCCTATTTCTACACCCTAGGATTCTGTTTGGCCACCCTATTTCTACACCCTAGGATTCTGTTTGGCCACCCTATTTCTACACCCTAGGATTCTATTTGGCCACCCTATTTCTACACCCTAGGATTCTATGTTTGGCCACCCTATTTCTACACCCTAGGATTCTATGTTTGGCCACCCTATTTCACCCTAGGATTCACCCTAGGATTCTATGTTTGGCACACCCCCTATTTCTACACCCTAGGATTCTATGTTTGGCTACACCCTAGGATTCCCTATTTCTACACCTAGGATTCTAGTTTGGCCACCCTTCTACACCCTAGTTTGGGCCACCCTATTTCTACACCCTAGGATTCTATGTTTGGCCACCCTATTTCTACACCCTAGGATTCTATGTTTGGCCACCCTATTTCTACACCCTAGGATTCTATGTTTGGCCACCCTATTTCTACACCCTAGGATTCTATGTTTGGCCACCCTATTTCTACACCCTAGGATTCTACACCCTAGGATTCTATGTTTGGCCACCCTATTTCTACACCCTAGGATTCTATGTTTGGCCACCCTATTTCTACACCCTAGGATTCTATGTTTGGCCACCCTATTTCTACACCCTAGGATTCTATGTTTGGCCACCCTATTTCTACACCCTAGGATTCTATGTTTGGCCACCCTATTTCTACACCCTACACCCTAGGATTCTATGTTTGGCCACCCTATTTCTACACCCTAGGATTCTATGTTTGGCCACCCTATTTCTACACCCTAGGATTCTATGTTTGGCCACCCTATTTCTACACCCTAGGATTCTATGTTCTGGCCACCCTATTTCTACACCCTAGGATTCTATGTTTGGCCACCCTATTTTCTACACCCTAGGATTCTATGTTTGGCCACCCTATTTCTACACCCTAGGATTCTATGTTTGGCCACCCTATTTCTACACCCTAGGATTCTATGTTTGGCCACCCTATTTCTACACCCTAGGATTCTACCCTATTTCTACCCCTAGGATTCTATGTTTGGCCACCCTATTTCTACACCCTAGGATTCCACCCTATTTCTACACCCTAGGATTCTATGTTTGGCCACCCTATTTCTACACCCTAGGATCTATGTTTGGCCACCCTATTTCTACACCCTAGGATTCTATGTTTGGCCACCCTATTTCTACACCCTAGGATTCTATGTTTGGCCACCCTATTTCTACACCCTAGGATTCTATGTTTGGCCACCCTATTTCTACACCCTAGGATTCTATGTTTGGCCACCCTATTTCTACACCCTAGGATTCTATGTTTGGCCACCCTATTTCTACACCCTAGGATTCTATGTTTGGCCACCCTATTTCTACACCCTAGGATTCTGTTTGGCCACCCTATTTCTACACCCTAGGATTCTATGTTTGGCCACCCTATTTCTACACCCTAGGATTCTATGTTTGGCCACCCTATTTCTACACCCTAGGATTCTATGTTTGGCCACCCTATTTCTACACCCTAGGATTCTATGTTTGGCCACCCTATTTCTACACCCTAGGATGGCCACCCTATTTCTACACCCTAGTTCTGTTTGGCCACCCTATTTCTACACCCTAGGATTCTATGTTTGGCCACCCTATTTCTACACCCTAGGTTTGGCCACCCTTCTATGTTTGGCCACCCTATTTCTACACCCTAGGATTCTACCCTGTTCTGTTTGGCCACCCTATTTCTACACCCTAGGATTCTATGTTTGGCCACCCTATTTCTACACCCTAGGATTCTATGTTTGGCCACCCTATTTCTACACCCTAGGATTCTATGTTTGGCCACCCTATTTCTACACCCTAGGTTTTCTATGTTTGGCCACCCTATTTCTACACCCTAGTATTCTATGTTTGGCCACCCTATTTCTACACCCTAGGATTCTATGTTTGGCCACCCTATTTCTACACCCTAGGATTCTATGTTTGGCCACCCTATTTCTACACCCTAGGATTCTATGTTTGGCCACCCTATTTCTACACCCTAGGATTCTATGTTTGGCCACCCTATTTCTACACCCTAGGATTCTGTTTGGCCACCCTGTTTCTACACCGCCCTTGACTAAAAGAAAAAGCGAAGAAAATGGAATGTATATAGTTGTCAAAAAAAAAGTGTAATTAAAAAGCAGTTTGGTGAAATTTGATTTCATTACTTTAGTTTAGAAAGTAAAATATGTACATGTTGAAATAGTTACCTTCTTTTGTGTGCAATTTCATTACACATATTTTAGTTATATAAGAAACTGTACATAATAGTAACAATTTATTTGAATGGTTTAGTTTTTTTCTTCTCTAAATTGATTCAGAAGTCTTCTCCGATTCCAAGGGCTGTGTGTGTGTGTGAGCATTTAGTTTGCTTTTCTTTCCCTGAGTTCATCCTTGTTCACACCTCAGCGGGTCAGACGTCAGGGTGTGTGTTGTGACAGTGTTGAACTCGTTGGCGCTGAGTGCTCTTCTGCTTTAGTCATTTGATGATGACACTTTTCAAACCCAGTCTGCCAATATCTGCAAAAGATGTTCGTTAGTTTGTTTGTCAGGAGTTTTGATGCGTTTTTGTTTGTCTGTTTGCATGTGGTTCAGTTGCTTTTTTATGTGTGCATGGTTTTGTTGTCTTTGCTTCTGTGTTGGGTCTTTTCTTTTGTAGATATTAAAGTGGCGTTTGTGGTGTGTTGATTTTTAACTGCCTGTAAAGCATAATGATAATATTTTCATATTGGAGCAGTAATATATCATGCGACAATGATTTTCTTAAGATTGTTTCAGATATTCACCTATGCATTTCATAGATGTTTACACTGATGGGGAGAAGTAAATTATGAAACTTTACAAGACATTTGTTATTACTTATAATAGTTTGTTGGTCATAAGTCATAAGTTTCTTTATTGTCCATTGTACAAACGCACATGGAAAACTGTCTTCCACAGTGTAAAATAAGATAAAACACATAATTGGTGGTAATGGTATGATTTTTTTAATGTATTTTTTTAATTATGTTTGCTGAAAATCTGCAACTAACTGAATTCCAGGAACCTAATTTGTGAGTGAATACTTGTGTGTGCATGCATGCTTTTGTGAATGGATACACAATTGTATTTCAAAATATACTTATAAATTGATAACAAATTGCTAAGTTGAATACAATATTGGCTCACAAACATAAAGGACCTCAAGTCGCATACACATTATAAACATACATAGAGGCTTGCATACTTACTCACATTGAAGAGAAGATGCAAACACAGATAACACATACATATTCCAATGTACACATAAACATACATGTTTGCATAACCTCATTCACACATGCGCACACACACATGCAAACGCACACACACATATACACACACACACAGACAAGCAGACAGACGGACAGACATACACACACACACACACACACACACACACACACACACACACACACACACACACACACACACACACACACACACACACACACACTTCTTTGAAATAAGACCATTCTGAACCATTTTGTACAAAGGACTGAACAAAGGCATGTCATAGAAGTGTGTGTGTTTTTCCCTACATGTGAAAGGCCATAGACTGTCTAGCAGAGTTCCGACAGTTACCTTACTGACTTAGACTGTCTAGCAGAGTGCCGACAGTTACCGTACTGACATAGACTGTCTAGCAGAGTTCCGACAGTTACCTTACTGACATAGACTGTCTAGCAGAGTGCCGACAGTTACCTTACTGACATAGACTGTCTAGCAGAGTCCTTAGATCAATGAATTGGCCGACAGTTACCTTACTGACATAGACTGTCTAGCAGAGTCCTTAGATCAGTGAATTGGCCGACAGTTACCTTACTGACATAGACTGTCTTGCAGAGTGCCAACAGTTACCTTACTGACATAGACTGTCTAGCAGAGTCCTTAGATCAGGTGAATTGTCAGGTCAACAGTTACCTTACTGACATAGACTGTCTAGCAGAGTGCCGACAGTTACCTTACTGACATAGACTGTCTAGCAGAGTGCCGACAGTTACCTTACTGACATAGACTGTCTAGCAGAGTGCCAACAGTTACCTTACTGACATAGACTGTCTAGCAGAGTCCTTAGATCAGGT
>CM065692.1:1506668-1526668 GCA_017654935.2 Phymorhynchus buccinoides
CTGTCTGTGTGTCTGTCTGTCTGTGCAGTGTTGGATGCATGGGTGCTTCTCTTCAGCCTGTCTGTCTGTCTGTCTGTGCAGTGTTGGATGCATGGGTGCTTCTCTTCAACCTGTCTGTCTGTGCAGTGTTGGATGCATGGGTGCTTCTCTTCAACCTGTCTGTCTGTGCAGTGTTGGATGCATGGGTGCTTCTCTTCAACCTGTCTGTCTGTGCAGTGTTGGATGCATGGGTGCTTCTCTTCAGCCTATGTGCCTGAATTCAGGTGTGGTTTTTGTTTTGCAGTGTCCTCTGCCTGCAGATCTGTTTTATACAATTGAGGACCACCCTCCCTTTCTCACCTACCCATATGTTGTCCCTACCACCACTTGCTCTGCTTGAGATGTGCTGACCTCGCCTGTCCTTTTTGAGGGCTGTTGGATGTGTGCTGGGCTCTGAGTGGGGTGTCTTTTGCCGATGGGCTCTGTAGTCATGAAAAACGGACTGGTACACCCGTGGGGACATTTCGCCAGGACTCCTCTGCATTGTATCCGATAGTCACCAAGCCGGGAGTAGCTATGTGCCTCTGTATGTTTAATGGAATGTCCCGTGTGTGCCTGCTCCCCAGTAACACAACACAGACTTCCCGTGTTGGAGTAGGGGTGCTCTTGTGTTGATAGGGCAGGCATGGCTGGTGCATCTCTGGGTCCTATCAGCACCTTCGGGGTGTTTCTTTTTCATTTCAACAGGAGTGCTGCCATTTACCCACTGGGGACTAGAGGACTAGGCAGGCCCTGGACCTCAGCTTTTATGGTTTTCATGGATTTTGTAGAAGCACCCGTGTGACTGTTGGAAGTCCTCGCCTGTTGTTGCACCAGACAGCTACAGCTGCAGACATGTCCACCCCAAACTGTCCTATATACAGTACCCGTGTGACTGTTGGAAGTCCTCGCCTGTTGTTGCACCAGACAGCTACAGCTGCAGACATGTCCATCCCAAACTGTCCTATATACAGTACCCGTGTGACTGTTGGAAGTCCTCGCCTGTTGTTGCACCAGACAGCTACAGCTGCAGACATGTCCACCCCAAACTGTCCTATATACAGTACCCGTGTGACTGTTGGAAGTCCTCGCCTGTTGTTGCACCAGACAGCTACAGCTGCAGACATGTCCATCCCAAACTGTCCTATATACAGTACCCGTGTGACTGTTGGAAGTCCTCGCCTGTTGTTGCACCAGACAGCTACAGCTGCAGACATGTCCACCCCAAACTGTCCTATATACAGTACCCGTGTGACTGTTGGAAGTCCTCGCCTGTTGTTGCACCAGACAGCTACAGCTGCAGACATGTCCATCCCAAACTGTCCTATATACAGTACCCGTGTGACTGTTGGAAGTCCTCGCCTGTTGTTGCACCAGACAGCTACAGCTGCAGACATGTCCACCCCAAACTGTCCTATATACAGTACCCGTGTGACTGTTGGAAGTCCTCGCCTGTTGTTGCACCAGACAGCTACAGCTGCAGACATGTCCACCCCAAACTGTCCTATATACAGTACCCGTGTGACTGTTGGAAGTCCTCGCCTGTTGTTGCACCAGACAGCTACAGCTGCAGACATGTCCACCCCAAACTGTCCTATATACAGTACCCGTGTGACTGTTGGAAGTCCTCGCCTGTTGTTGCACCAGACAGCTACAGCTGCACACATGTCCACCCCAAACTGTCCTATATACAGTACCCGTGTGACTGTTGGAAGTCCTCGCCTGTTGTTGCACCAGACAGCTACAGCTGCACACATGTCCACCCCAAACTGTCCTATATACAGTACCCGTGTGACTGTTGGAAGTCCTCACCTGTTGTTGCACCAGACAGCTACAGCTGCAGACATGTCCACCCCAAACTGTCCTATATACAGTACCCGTGTGACTGTTGGAAGTCCTCACCTGTTGTTGCACCAGACAGCTACAGCTGCAGACATGTCCACCCCAAACTGTCCTATGCACAGTACCTGTGTGACCATGTGGCCATGCTGAACCTAGCAGTGTTATACACAGGCAGTCCACCAGACAGCTACACAGCTGTAGATGTGTCCATCCCAAACTGTCCTATGCACAGAGTACCTGTGTGACCATGTGGCCATGCTGAACCTAGCAGTGTTATACACAGGCAGTCCACCAGACAGCTACAGCTGCAGATAGGTCCACCCCAAACTGTCCTATGCACAGTACCTGTGTGACCATGTGGCCATGCTGAACCTAGCAGTGTTAAATTGCTGGTCCACCCCACAGCTACACAGTTGTAGATGTGTCCATCCCAAACTGTCCTATGCACAGAGTACCTGTGTGACCATGTGGCCATGCTGAACCTAGCAGTGTTAAAATAAATTGCTGGTCCACCCCACAGCTACACAGTTGTAGATGTGTCCATCCCAAACTGTCCTATGCACAGAGTACCCGTGTGACCATGTGGCCATGCTGAACCTGGCAGTCCTCAACGTGGGCAGCCCTCGACTGTTGGTCCACGAAACGGCTCTACAGCTAAAGATATAATAACAGATAATAGTAATAATGTAATGGTGTCTATCCCTACAGGGAGTACCCGTGTGACCATGTGGCCATGCTCAACCTAGCAGTCCTCAACGTGGGCAGCCCTCGACTGTTGGTCCACGAAACGGCTCTACAGCTGCTCCACCTGCTGGACGCACGCTTCCTGCAGGAAGACGTGGTTTTGGACACGCCCCGCCCCCCCCAGCAGCGAATCAACGACGTGCTGTTGGCCACCGCATATTTCAGCTCCCAGATGAGTCTCTCTGAACAACTGGCCGCTCTACACCCTGACCTCACCATGCCCATGTTCTCTGGTGTGTGTGGCTGTGTGTGTGTCAATACAATACAGATATGGCTGTGTGTGTGTCAATGCAATGCAGGTGTGGCTGTGTGTGTGTCAATACAATACAGATATGGCTGTGTGTGTGTCAATACAATGCAGATATGGCTGTGTGTGTGTCAATACAATACAGGTGTGGCTGTGTGTGTGTCAATACAATACAGATATGGCTGTGTGTGTGTGTGTCAATACAATACAGATATGGCTGTGTTTGTGTCAATACAATACAGATATGGCTGTGTGTGTGTCAATACAATACAGATATGGCTGTGTGTGTGTCAATGCAATACAGATATGGCTGTGTGTGTGTCAATACAATACAGATATGGCTGTGTGTGTGTCAATACAATACAGATATGGCTGTGTGTGTGTCAATACAATACAGATGTGGCTGTGTGTGTGTCAATACAATACAGATATGGCTGTGTGTGTGTCAATGCAATACAGATATGGCTGTGTGTGTGTCAATGCAATACAGATATGGCTGTGTGTGTGTCAATACAATACAGATATGGCTGTGTGTGTGTGTCAATACAATAAAGATATGGCTGTGTGTGTGTCAATACAATACAGATATGGCTGTGTGTGTGTCAATACAATACAGATATGGCTGTGTGTGTGTCAATACAATACAGATATGGCTGTGTGTGTGTCAATGCAATAAAGATATGGCTGTGTGTGTGTCAATACAATACAGATATGGCTGTGTGTGTGTCAATACAATACAGATATGGCTGTGTGTGTGTCAATGCAATACAGATATGGCTGTGTGTGTGTGTGTGTCAATACAATACAGATATGGCTGTGTTTGTGTCAATACAATACAGATATGGCTGTGTGTGTGTCAATACAATACAGATATGGCTGTGTGTGTGTCAATACAATACAGATATGGCTGTGTGTGTGTCAATACAATACAGATATGGCTGTGTGTGTGTCAATACAATACAGATATGGCTGTGTTTGTGTCAATACAATACAGATATGGCTGTGTGTGTGTGTGTGTCAATACAATACAGATATGGCTGTGTGTGTGTCAATACAATACAGATATATGGCTGTGTGTGTGTCAACACAATACAGATATGGCTGTGTGTGTGTCAATACAATACATATATGGCTGTGTGTGTGTCAATACAATACAGATATGGCTGTGTTTGTGTCAATACAATACAGATATGGCTGTGTGTGTGTCAATACAATACAGATATGGCTGTGTGTGTGTCAATACAATACAGATATGGCTGTGTGTGTGTCAATACAATACAGATATGGCTGTGTGTGTGTCAATACAATACAGATATGGCTGTGTGTGTGTCAATACAATACAGATATGGCTGTGTGTGTGTCAATACAATAAAGATATGGCTGTGTGTGTGTCAATACAATACAGATATGGCTGTGTGTGTGTCAATACAATACAGATATGGCTGTGTGTGTGTCAATGCAATACAGATATATGGCTGTGTGTGTGTCAACACAATACAGATATGGCTGTGTGTGTGTCAATACAATACATATATGGGTGTGTGTGTGTCAATACAATACAGATATGGCTGTGTGTGTGTCAATACAATAAAGATATGGCTGTGTGTGTGTCAATACAATACAGATATGGCTCTGTGTGTGTCAATACAATACAGATATGGCTGTGTGTGTGTCAATACAATAAAGATATGGCTGTGTGTGTGTGTCAATACAGTAAAGATATGTCTACATGTGTGTCAATACAATAAAGATATGGCTGTGTGTGTGTGTCAATACAATACAGATATGGCTGTGTGTGTGTGTCAATGCAATACAGATATGGCTGTGTGTGTGTCAATACAATACAGATATGGCTGTGTGTGTGTCAATACAATACAGATATGGCTGTGTGTGTGTCAATACAATACAGATATGGCTGTGTGTGTGTCAATGCAATAAAGATATGGCTGTGTGTGTGTCAATACAATACAGATATGGCTGTGTTTGTGTCAATACAATACAGATATGGCTGTGTGTGTGTCAATACAATACAGATATGGCTGTGTGTGTGTGAATGCAATAAAGATATGGCTGTGTGTGTGTCAATACAATACAGATATGGCTGTGTGTGTGTCAATACAATACAGATATGGCTGTGTGTGTGTCAATACAATACAGATATGGCTGTGTGTGTGTCAATACAATACAGATATGGCTGTGTGTGTGTCAATACAATACAGATATGGCTGTGTGTGTGTCAATACAATACAGATATGGCTGTGTGTGTGTCAATACAATACAGATATGGCTGTGTGTGTGTCAATACAATACAGATATGGCTGTGTGTGTGTCAATACAATACAGATATGGCTGTGTGTGTGTCAATACAATACAGATATGGCTGTGTGTGTGTCAATACAATAAAGATATGGCTGTGTGTGTGTCAATACAATACAGATATGGCTGTGTGTGTGTCAATACAATACAGATATGGCTGTGTGTGTGTCAATACAATACAGATATGGCTGTGTGTGTGTCAATACAATACAGATATGGCTGTGTGTGTGTCAATACAATACAGATATGGCTGTGTGTGTGTCAATACAATAAAGATATGGCTGTGTGTGTGTCAATACAATACAGATATGGCTGTGTGTGTGTCAATACAATAAAGATATGGCTGTGTGTGTGTCAATACAATACAGATATGGCTGTGTGTGTGTCAATACAATACAGATATGGCTGTGTGTGTGTCAATACAATACAGATATGGCTGTGTGTGTGTCAATACAATAAAGATATGGCTGTGTGTGTGTCAATACAATAAAGATATGGCTGTGTGTGTGTCAATACAATACAGATATGGCTGTGTGTGTGTCAATACAATAAAGATATGGCTGTGTGTGTGTCAATACAATAAAGATATGGCTGTGTGTGTGTCAATACAATACAGATATGGCTGTGTGTGTGTCAATACAATAAAGATATGGCTGTGTGTGTGTCAATACAATACAGATATGGCTGTGTGTGTGTCAATACAATAAAGATATGGCTGTGTGTGTGTCAATACAATACAGATATGGCTGTGTGTGTGTCAATACAATACAGATATGGCTGTGTGTGTGTCAATACAATACAGATATGGCTGTGTGTGTGTCAATACAATACAGATATGGCTGTGTGTGTGTCAATACAATAAAGATATGGCTGTGTGTGTGTCAATACAATAAAGATATGGCTGTGTGTGTGTCAATACAATAAAGATATGGCTGTGTGTGTGTCAATACAATAAAGATATGGCTGTGTGTGTGTCAATACAATACAGATATGGCTGTGTGTGTGTGAATACAATACAGATATGGCTGTGTGTGTGTCAATACAATACAGATATGGCTGTGTGTGTGTCAATACAATAAAGATATGGCTGTGTGTGTGTCAATACAATACAGATATGGCTGTGTTTGTGTCAATACAATACAGATATGGCTGTGTGTGTGTCAATACAATACATATATGGCTGTGTTTGTGTCAATACAATACAGATATGGCTGTGTGTGTGTGTGTGTGTCAATACAATACAGATATGGCTGTGTGTGTGTCAATACAATACAGATATGGCTGTGTGTGTCAATACAATACAGATATGGCTGTGTGTGTGTCAATGCAATACAGATATGGCTGTGTGTGTGTCAATACAATACAGATATGGCTGTGTGTGTGTCAATACAATAAAGATATGGCTGTGTGTGTGTCAATACAATACAGATATGGCTGTGTGTGTGTCAATACAATACAGATATGGCTGTGTGTGTGTCAATACAATACAGATATGGCTGTGTGTGTGTCAATACAATACAGATATGGCTGTGTGTGTGTCAATACAATAAAGATATGGCTGTGTGTGTGTCAATAAAATACAGATATGGCTGTGTGTGTGTCAATACAATACAGATATGGCTGTGTGTGTGTCAATGCAATAAAGATATGGCTGTGTGTGTGTCAATACAATACAGATATGGCTGTGTGTGTGTCAATACAATACAGATATGGCTGTGTGTGTGTCAATACAATACAGATATGGCTGTGTGTGTGTCAATACAATACAGATATGGCTGTGTGTGTGTCAATACAATACAGATATGGCTGTGTGTGTGTCAATACAATAAACATATGGCTGTGTGTGTGTGTCAATACAATACAGATATGGCTGTGTGTGTGTCAATACAATACAGATATGGCTGTGTGTGTGTCAATACAATACAGATATGGCTGTGTGTGTGTCAATACAATACAGATATGGCTGTGTGTGTGTCAATACAATAAAGATATGGCTGTGTGTGTGTCAATGCAATACAGATATGGCTGTGTGTGTGTGTCAATACAATAAAGATATGGCTGTGTGTGTGTGTCAATACAATACAGATATGGCTGTGTGTGTGTCAATACAATACAGATATGGCTGTGTGTGTGTCAATACAATACAGATATGGCTGTGTGTGTGTCAATACAATAAAGATATGGCTGTGTGTGTGTCAATACAATACAGATATGGCTGTGTGTGTGTCAATGCAATACAGATATGGCTGTGTGTGTGTCAATACAATACAGATATGGCTGTGTGTGTGTCAATACAATACAGATATGGCTGTGTGTGTGTCAATGCAATAAAGATATGGCTGTGTGTGTGTCAATGCAATAAAGATATGGCTGTGTGTGTGTCAATGCGATATCTGTGTGAGTGTGTGTCCGCATGTGTATGCGTGCAAGCACACGCACGCGGGGTGTGTAATTGTGTGCCTGTTTGTCTGACCGTCTTTAGGTGTTTGTGTAATTTTGATTTCCCATTCTTTATGCTATATCAATGTTAGATATTATGTTATATGTGTATATTATATTTTTATATGCCTAGGGCATTGAATTGATTAGGCGTGCTAAATGTTCAAATAATAATACAAATATGGCTATTCGTGCGTGTGCCTCTGTGTGTGTGTGTGTGTGTGTGTGTGTTTGACCAAGTGTCTGTCTGACTATGTGTCTGTTTGACAGTGTGTCTGGCTATAAACTGTGGAGAGTTAAGGAAGCAACTGCTATTGTAAAAAGCTGGCCTTGAGTATATTCTCTGGAAGGTATTTTTTTGAAAGTGATGAACTCAAAATCACGGTTCTGTGTTCTTTGCACTCTCAAAGGTTGATATTGTGCTTATCATTATGCATGTTTAGCACAAAATCACCCTCATCAATTTGTTTCCCTTTCAGAAATCACTCACCGCTTCCAAACGGCCTGCCCCTCGGTGCGTCAGGTCCTGCTCAAGTACCTGTTGCCATGGCTACACAACATGGAGCTGGTGGACCCGTCGTTGCCGGCAACCAACCCACTGACCAACTTCCTGACGCGACTGTCCGACAGTCAGCAGGCCGACGTCATGTTGCCGCCCTTGAAGGGGGAGGGGTGGGGGTCGACACAGGCCACAGAGATGGTGCTCAACAACTTGTTCTACATCACTGTCACTGTGAGTGCTGTGTGTTGAATAATGTAGCATGTAACATAATATCCATCATTATACAGTGAAGGGGGAGGAGTGGGGGTCGACACAGGCCACGGAGATGGTGCTCAACAACTTGTTCTACATCACTGTCACTGTGAGTGCTGTGTGTTGAATAATGTAGCATGTAACATAATATCCATCGTTATACAGTGAAGGGGGAGGGGTGGGGGTCGACACAGGCCACGGAGATGGTGCTCAACAACTTGTTCTACATCACTGTCACTGTGAGTGCTGTGTGTTGAATAATGTAGCATGTAACATAATATCCATCGTTATACAGTGAAGGGGGAGGGGTGGGGGTCGACACAGGCCACAGAGATGGTGCTCAACAACTTGTTCTACATCACTGTCACTGTGAGTGCTGTGTGTTGAATAATGTAGCATGTAACATAATATCCATCGTTATACAGTGAAGTGGGGGGGGGGAGGGGTGTCAGGCCACGGAGATGGTGCTCAACAACTTGTTCTACATCACTGTCACTGTGAGTGCTGTGTGTTGAATAATGTAGCATGTAACATAATATCCATCGTTATACAGTGAAGGGGGAGGGGTGGGGGTCGACACAGGCCACGGAGATGGTGCTCAACAACTTGTTCTACATCACTGTCACTGTGAGTGCTGTGTGTTGAATAATGTAGCATGTAACATAATATCCATCGTTATACAGTGAAGGGGGAGGGGTGGGGGTCGACACAGGCCACGGAGATGGTGCTCAACAACTTGTTCTACATCACTGTCACTGTGAGTGCTGTGTGTTGAATAATGTAGCATGTAACATAATATCCATCGTTATACAGTGAAGTGGGGGGGGGGAGGGGTGTCAGGCCACGGAGATGGTGCTCAACAATTTGTTCTACATCACTGTCACTGTGAGTGCTGTGTGTTGAATAATGTAGCATGTAACATAATATCCATCGTTATACAGTGAAGTGTTAGGCCACGGAGATGGTGCTCAACAACTTGTTCTACATCACTGTCACTGTGAGTGCTGTGTGTTGAATAATGTAGCATGTAACATAATATCCATCGTTATACAGTGAAGTAGTGTGTGCCACGGAGATGGTGCTCAACAATTTGTTCTACATCACTGTCACTGTGAGTGTTACAGTTAGATGATGTAATGTATGATAATGTAGTGTGTGCATGTGATACTATAGTATAATACAGCAAGAGGGGGGGGGGGGGGTCGACTCAGGCCTCAAAGATGGTGTTGAACAACGTGTTCTACATCACTGTCACTGTGAGTGGATGTTATATGTAATGTAGTACAATGTAATGCATGGAAATCCGAATGAAAGGGACATGTAGGGATCTTCACAGGCCATGGAGATGGTGTTGCAGTACTTCAGTTATGGTATTGTTACCTTGAGTGTGTGACAGAATGTTTGAAAAAGTATATCGTTATGATAATATACCATGCTGTACTGGTTAACAAACTGCAGTATGCAGTACAAGGTCTTCGTAAACACTATTGTGTGTGGCTAGTGCAGTGATAGCTGTCAATCATTCACTGTAGCTTTGTGGGTGGGGCTTATTGTGCTTCCCTGACAGAGATAGAGGAGTGGCAGCCATGGCTAGTGCAGTGATAGCTGTCAATCATTCACTGTAGCTTTGTGGGTGGGGCTTATTGTGCTTCCCTGACAGAGATAGAGGAGTGGCAGCCATGGCTAGTGCAGTGATAGCTGTCAATCATTCACTGTAGCTTTGTGGGTGGGGCTTAGTGTGCTTCCCTGAGAGAGATAGAGGAGTGGCAGCCATGGCTAGTGCAGTGATAGCTGTCAATCATTCACTGTGTGTTTCAGTTTGGTGATGAGCACCCTGCGAAGATCGAGGAGTTGTGGGCGGGGCTGGTGGCTGTCAGTCATAATGATTGACGCTGTGTGTTTCAGTTTGGTGACGAGCACCCTGCGAAGATCGAGGAGTTGTGGGCGGGGCTGGTGGCTGTCAGTCATAATGATTGACGCTGTGTGTTTCAGTTTGGTGATGAGCACCCTGCGAAGATCGAGGAGTTGTGGGCGGGGCTGGTGGCTGTCAGTCATAATGATTGACGCTGTGTGTTTCAGTTTGGTGACGAGCACCCTGCGGAGATTGAGGAGTTGTGGGCGGGGCTGGTGGCTGTCAGTCATAATGATTGACGCTGTGTGTTTCAGTTTGGTGATGAGCACCCTGCGGAGATCGAGGAGTTGTGGGTGGGGCTAGTGGCTGTCAGTCATAATGATTGACGCTGTGTGTTTCAGTTTGGTGATGAGCACCCTGCGGAGATCGAGGAGTTGTGGGCGGGGCTGGTGCGGTGGTGGGCCAACAATCTGAAGGTGGTGATTCGCTACCTGATTGTGGTGGTCAACATGGCCGCCACTGACCTCCTGCCCTACGTACGTACCACAGCCTGTTGTGTGCTGTTTGTCATTGTCATGTCTGATGTCCTACATATGTACCACAGCCTGTTGTGTGCTGTTTGTCATTGTCATGTCTGATGTCCTACATATGTACCACTGCCTGTTGTGTGCTGTTTGTCATTGTCATGTCTGATGTCCTACATATGTACCACAGCCTGTTGTGTGCTGTTTGTCATTGTCATGTCTGATGTCCTACATATGTACCACAGCCTGTTGTGTGCTGTTTGTCATTGTCATGTCTGATGTCCTACTTATGTACCACAGCCTGTTGTGTGCTGTTTGTCATTGTCATGTCTGATGCTGCTATTACTGTCTGTTGTGTGCTGTTTGTCATGTCTGATGCTGCTATTACTGTGTTGTGTGCTGTTTGTTATGTCTGATGCTGCTATTACTGTCTGTTGTGTGCTGTTTGTCATTGTCATGTCTGATGCTGCTATTACTGTCTGTTGTGTTTGTCTTTTTGACGAGCAAAGTCTCGTCTATGTATTAATGATTTTGGCGTGTGTGTGTGTGTGTGTGTGTGGGGGGGGGGGGGGGGGGTCACCGTCTCATTAAAAACTTTAGCATAGCAGTTTTCTTAGAAACTACAAGTAATAGCAATAGCAAATTTTTGCACGATGATAAAAATCACATTATGTTTGCAGTGACTGCTTTTATATAAAAGTCTCTAGAACAAATTGGATGCAAATCTGATATTAATTTGCTTAAGGAATGTTTATTTAAATCTCTGAGTTCAACAGGTTATTACTTTGTTTAAGGGATATTTCAATTCTTCCCTGAGTACAGTGGGTCCTATCTATGACATAAAAAAATTATATCAATTTTGTTATATAAAAATTATGTCATCTTTTAAACTTTGCTTGCGGTAAGAAATATAAGCTTAGTGAATCTCAGAGAGGCCAAGTGTGTGGTGGTCTACCTGGGGCGAGAGAAAGAGAGAGTTGTTAAACGGTCGTCATAATGACACTTGTCATGACATGCGTAGCTGTCTGTGTCTGCAGGCCAAGCGTGTGGTGACCTACCTGAGGCGAGAGAGAGAGAGAGAGTTGTTAAACGGTCGTCATAATGACAACTGTAATGACAAACGTAGCTGTCTGTGTCTGCAGGCCAAGCGTGTGGTGACCTACCTGGGGCGAGCCAAACCAGAGAAACTGGTGGACGAGCTGATGAATGAACTGCAGGTGAGAAAGGCTAACTTGAGAAAGGCTAACTTGAGAAAGGCTAACTTGAGAAAGGCTAACGTGAGAAAGGCTAACTTGAGAAAGGCTAACTTGAGAAAGGCTAACTTGAGAAAGGCTAACTTGAGAAAGGCTAACATGAGAAAGGCTAACGTGAGAAAGGCTAACATGAGAAAGGCTAACGAGAAAGGCTGAGAAAGGCTAACATGAGAAAGGCTAACTTGAGAAAGGCTAACTTGAGAAAGGCTAACTTGAGAAAGGCTAACGTGAGAAAGGCTAACGTGAGAAAGGCTAACATGAGAAAGGCTAACATGAGAAAGGCTAACTTGAGAAAGGCTAACATGAGAAAGGCTAACTTGAGAAAGGCTAACTTGAGAAAGGCTAACATGAGAAAGGCTAACATGAGAAAGGCTAACTTGAGAAAGGCTAACGTGAGAAAGGCTAACTTGAGAAAGGCTAACATGAGAAAGGCTAACATGAGAAAGGCTAACTTGAGAAAGGCTAACTTGAGAAAGGCTAACATGAGAAAGGCTAACTTGAGAAAGGCTAACTTGAGAAAGGCTAACTTGAGAAAGGCTAACGTGAGAAAGGCTAACTTGAGAAAGGCTAACTTGAGAAAGGCTAACTTGAGAAAGGCTAACGTGAGAAAGGCTAACTTGAGAAAGGCTAACTTGAGAAAGGCTAACTTGAGAAAGGCTAAGATGAGAAAGGCTAACTTGAGAAAGGCTAACTTCTAGTACTAGTACTGATGCAACTATAAATGCCCTGTACAAATGCATAGTGTGGGGCTAAGTTGAGTTTAGACCCCCACCCCCATCACATTTTCGCATTGAAATTGTCACTGAGAAGGAGCATTCTGCCAATTTTGGAAAAGGGGTAGGGGTAGGATCAGCCTAGGATTATTGTCATAAAACTGAAAGCAGCAGACCTTGAGACTGAGGGTCATCTCATAAACATCATGGGTGTCTAAAATAGAACTTTGCAAATAATGATGCATTACGATTATACAATAGTACTTTGCAAATAATGATGCATTACGATTATACAATAGTACTTTGCAAATAATGATGCATTACGATTATACAATAGTACTTTGCAAATAATGATGCATTACGATTATGCAATAGCACTTTGCAAATAATGATGCATTACAATTATGCAATAGAACTTTGCAAATAATGATGCATTACTATTATGCAATAGCACTTTGCAAATAATGATGCATTACGATTATGCAATAGAACTTTGCAAATAATGATGCATTACGATTATGCAATAGCACTTTGCAAATAATGATGCATTACGATTATGCAATAGAACTTTGCAAATAATGATGCATTACAATTATGCAATAGCACTTTGCAAATAATGATGCATTACAATTATGCAATAGCACTTTGTAAATAATGATGCATTACGATTATGCAATAGCACTTTGCAAATAATGATGCATTACAATTATGCAATAGCACTTTGCAAATAATGATGCATTACAATTATGCAATAGCACTTTGCAAATAATGATGCATTACAATTATGCAATAGAACTTTGCAAATAATGATGCATTACGATTATACAATAGTACTTTGCAAATAATGATGCATTACGATTATGCAATAGCACTTTGCAAATAATGATGCATTACAATTATGCAATAGCACTTTGTAAATAATGATGAATTACGATTATGCAATAGCACTTTGCAAATAATGATGCATTACAATTATGCAATAGCACTTTGTAAATAATGATGCATTACGATTATGCAATAGCACTTTGCAAATAATGATGCATTACGATTATGCAATATAACTTTGCAAATACTGATGAATTACGATAATGCAATAGAACTTTGCAAATAATGATGCATTACGATTATGCAATAGAACTTTGCAAATAATGATGCATTACGATTATACAATAGTACTTTGCAAATAATGATGCATTACGATTATACAATAAAATACTTTATTTTGTCTTTTGTTTTGTTGCACCTTGGAAGTCAGGAATTTCAGCTACATAGTTTTGAGAGCAGGCCAATATATTGCATGACCTGCAATGGGTTGTTTCTTGATTACCTGAGATCTGGGTATGGGTGGAAAACAGGCCAATATATTGCATGACCTGCAATGGGTTGTTTCTTGATTACCTGAGATCTGGGTATGGGTGGGAAACAGGCCAATATATTGCATGACCTGCAATGGGTGGGTGTTGTTTCTTTACTGATTACCTGAGATCTGGGTATGGGTGGAAAACAGGCCAATATATCACATTACCTGCAATGGGTTGTTTCTTGATTACCTGAGATCTGGGTATGGGTGGAAAACAGGCCAATATATCACATTACCTGCAATGGGTTGTTTCTTGATTACCTGAGATCTGGGTATGGGTGGAAAACAGGCCAATATATTGCATGACCTGCAATGGGTTGTTTCTTGATTACCTGAGATCTGGGTATGGGTGGAAAACAGGCCAATATATCACATTACTTGCAATGGGTGGGTGTTGTTTCTTTACTGATTACCTGAGATCTGGGTATGGGTGGAAAACAGGCCAATATATCACATTACTTGCAATGGGTGGGTGTTGTTTCTTTACTGATTACCTGAGATCTGGGTATGGGTGGAAAACAGGCCAATATATCACATTACTTGCAATGGGTGGGTGTTGTTTCTTTACTGATTACCTGAGATCTGGGTATGGGTGGAAAACAGGCCAATATATTGCATGACCTGCAATGGGTGGGTGTTGTTTCTTTACTGATTACCTGAGATCTGGGTATGGGTGGAAAACAGGCCAATATATCACATTACCTGCAATGGGTGGGTGTTGTTTCTTTACTGATTACCTGAGATCTCGGTATGGGTGGAAAACAGGCCAATATATCACATTACTTGCAATGGGTTGTTGCCTCTTTACTGATTACCTGAGATCTGGGAATGGGTGGAAAAGATAGACAAAATGGGATAAATATTTGTTTTAGCATACAGGTAGAACTTCTTTCTTTCTCTCCTGTACTTTTGATGATTTCATATTTGAATCTTTCCAACAATGAAGGCATTGATGTTGTGTTTTCGTTCAGACGGTGGAGACGCTGAACATGAACATTGAGCGCACACAGACCCCTCCCTTCTACCGCCTGTGTCCCGTGAGGAAATCCCCCGCTGCCAACAACACCACTGACGACGAGAAGCTGGTGTGTCACGAGACAGACGTGCAGCTACAGAAAGGCGTGCTACACACCAAACGACACAGCGCTAACGAGGATGTGCACAATGACACGTAATTAGTGTTATTGTGGTTGTTGTTATTGTTATCATCATCATTGTTATTGTCATCGGATTTGACATACAGCTGCACAACATTAATGACACAGCATCAATGAGGATGTGCAGAATGAAAATGAATGTAATGGTGACGATGATAAAGAAAATTGTGATAATGCTGATAGGGAGGAGGACGGGGAAGAGGTGTACCAACTATCGGCACAATGAAACAGCCACAACAGTAGAGTTCTTCTTTTTTGTTGTGATAATGCTGATAGGGAGGAGGACGGGGAAGAGGTGTACCAACTATCGGCACAATGAAACAGCCACAACAGTAGAGTTCTTCTTTTTTGTTGTGATAATGCTGATAGGGAGGAGGACGGGGAGGAGGTGTATCAACTATCGGCACAATGAAACAGCCACAACAGTAGAGTTCTTCTTTTTTGTTGTGATAATGCTGATAGGGAGGAGGACGGGGAGGAGGTGTATCAACTATCGGCACAATGAAACAGCCACAACAGTAGAGTTCTTCTTTTTTGTTGTGATAATGCTGATAGGGAGGAGGACGGGGAAGAGGTGTATCAACTATCGGCACAATGAAACAGCCACAACAGTAGAGTTCTTCTTTTTTGTTGTGATAATGCTGATAGGGAGGAGGACGGGGAAGAGGTGTACTAACTATCGGCACAATGAAACAGCCACAACAGTAGAGTTCTTCTTTGTTGTTGTGATAATGCTGATAGGGAGGAGGACGGGGAGGAGGTGTATCAACTATCGGCACAATGAAACAGCCACAACAGTAGAGTTCTTCTTTTTTGTTGTGATAATGCTGATAGGGAGGAGGACGGGGAAGAGGTGTATCAACTATCGGCACAATGAAACAGCCACAACAGTAGAGTTCTTCTTTGTTGTTGTGATAATGCTGATAGGGAGGAGGACGGGGAAGAGGTGTATCAACTATCAGCACAATGAAACAGCCACAACAGTAGAGTTCTTCTTTTTTGTTATATTTTTTCTTTTCGAACTTGTTTTGCCTAAGCCTTGTGATATGTCACAGATCATGTTTACCGGTAGTTAAACTGATCTCAGTTCAGACTTGTTCAGGAATTCTGCGCCATATTTGTTTATTCATTCATTATTTTCACACAATGTAGAGTAATTGCTGAGAGGTTAACAAGCTTACCCACAGACTGCAAAGTTGTTTGTTTTTTGTTTGTTTGTTTTATGGCTAAGTTTGCTAGCGGGTTACATTTTGGTGAATGTTGTTGCGTGCAGCACATCACGAACAGACTCCACAGCCTCCCTGAAGAGCATGACTAGCTCCAGCACCACCTCCACTGCAGAGCAGATGGGACTGGGTGAGACTGAGGATTACTGTATTATAGTGTAATATAGTGTGGTGTGGTGTAATATAGTGTGGTGTGGTGTAATATAGTGTGGTGTGGTGTAATGTAGTATAGTGTAATATAGTGTGATGTGGTGTAATGTAGTATAGTGTAATATAGTGTGGTGTGGTGTAATGTAGTGTGGTGTGGTGTAATATAGTATAATATGGTGTGGTGTGGTGTGTAGTATCGTGTGATGTGGTGTAATATAGTGTGGTATGGTGTGGTGTAGTGTAATATAGTCTGGTGTGGTGTAATAATTATAGTGTGGTGTGGTGTAATGAAGAGCATGACTAGCTCCAGCACCACCTCCACTGCAGAACAGATGGGACTGGGTGAGACTGAGGATTACTGTATTATAGTGTAGTATAGTGTGGTGTAATATAGTATAGTGTGGTGTAATATAGTATAGTGTGGTGTAATATAGTATAGTGTGGTGTAATATAGTATAGTGTGGTGTAATATAGTATAGTGTGGTGTAATATAGTGTGGTGTGGTGTAATAATTATAGTGTGGTGTGGTGTAATGAAGAGCATGACTAGCTCCAGCACCACCTCCACTGCAGAACAGATGGGACTGGGTGAGACTGAGGATTACTGTATTATAGTGTAGTATAGTGTGGTGTAATATAGTATAGTGTGGTGTAATATAGTGAGGTGTGGTGTAATGTAGTATAGTGTAATATAGTGTGGTGTGATGTGGTGTAATATAGTATAATATGGTGTGGTGTGGTGTAGTGTAGTATCGTGTGGTGTGGTGTAATGTAGTGTGGTGTGGTGTGGTGTGGTGTAGTGTAATATAGTGTGGTGTGGTGTAAAGTAGTATAGTGTAATATAGTGTGGTGTAATATAGTGTGGTGTGGTGTAATAATTATAGTGTGGTGTGGTGTAATAATTATAGTGTGGTGTGGTGTAATAATTATAGTGTGGTGTGGTGTAATAATTATAGTGTGGTGTGGTGTAGTGTAATAGTGTGGTGTGGTGTAATAATTATAGTGTGGTGTGGTGTAATAATTATAGTGTGGTGTGGTGTAGTGTAATAGTGTGGTGTGGTGTAATAATTATAGTGTGGTGTGGTGTAATAATTATAGTGTGGTGTGGTGTAGTGTAATAGTGTGGTGTGGTGTAATAATTATAGTGTGGTGTGGTGTAGTGTAATAGTGTGGTGTGGTGTAATAATTATAGTGTGGTGTGGTGTAGTGTAATAGTGTGGTGTGGTGTAATAATTATAGTGTGGTGTGGTGTAGTGTAATAGTGTGGTGTGGTGTAATAATTATAGTGTGGTGTGGTGTAGTGTAATAGTGTGGTGTGGTGTAATAATTATAGTGTGGTGTGGTGTAGTGTAATAGTGTGGTGTGGTGTCATGTGTAGTATAGTGTGGTGTGGTGTAATGTAGTGTAGTATAGTGTGGTGTAGTGTAATGTAGTGTAGTGTAGTATAGTGTGGTGTAGTGTAATGTAGTGTGGTGTAATGTAGTATAGTGTGGTGTGGTGTCATGTGTAGCATAGTGTGGTGTGGTGTAATGTAGTGTAGTATAGTGTGGTGTGGTGTAATGTAATGTAGTATAGTGTGGTGTGGTGTAATGTAGTGTGGTGTAATGTAGTGTAGTATAGTGTGGTGTGGTGTCATGTGTAGTATAGTGTGGTGTGGTGTAATGTAGTGTGTAGTGTAGTGTGGTGTGGTGTAATGTAGTGTAGTATAGTGTGGTGTGGTGTAATGTAGTGTAGTGTAGTGTGGTGTGGTGTAATGTGTAGTATAGTGTGGTGTGGTGTAGTGTAATAGTGTGGTGTGGTGTCATGTGTAGTATAGTGTGGTGTGGTGTAATGTAGTGTAGTATAGTGTGGTGTGGTGTCATGTGTAGTATAGTGTGGTGTGGTGTAATGTAGTGTAGTATAGTGTGGTGTAATGTAGTGTAGTATAGTGTGGTGTGGTGTAATGTAGTGTAGTATAGTGTGGTGTGGTGTCATGTGTAGTATAGTGTGGTGTGGTGTAATGTAGTGTAGTATAGTGTGGTGTGGTGTCATGTGTAGTATAGTGTGGTGTGGTGTAATGTGTAGTATAGTGTGGTGTGGTGTAATGTAGTGTAGTATAGTGTGGTGTGGTGTAATGTAATGTAGTGTAGTATAGTGTGGTGTAATGTAGTGTAGTATAGTATAGTGTGGTGTAATATAGTGTAGTATAGTGTGGTGTGGTGTAATGTGGTGTGGTGTAATATAGTGTGGTGTAGTGTGGTGTGGTGTGGTGTAATATAGTGTAGTATAGTGTGGTGTAGTGTGGTGTGGTGTGGTGTAATATAGTGTGGTGTAGTGTGGTGTGGTGTAGTGTAGAGTAATGAAGAGCATGACTAGCTCCAGCACCACCTCCACTGCAGAACATATGGGACTGGGTGAGACTGATCAGTAAATGATGTACAACATTCTATTGTAGTGTAGTATAGTGTGGTGTGGTGTGGTGTAGTATAGTGTGGTGTGGTGTAATATAGTGTGGTGTGGTGTGGTGTAGAGTAATGAAGAGCATCACTAGCTCCAGCACCACCTCCACTGCAGAACAGATGGGACTGGGTGAGAGTACTTTACAACATGCTGTGTTCTATTGTAATGTTACGCTGGATGATATCCAGTGGATATTCCTTTCTCTCAGTCTGTTAGAAATCTTGGTGTCCTGATGTCTGACGATATGTCTTTCAATGCTCATGTGTCAAATCTCTCTCAAGCTCGGTTAGTCAGACTACAAGCTTTCTTCCCTGTACTTTGCATATTTCTCAGGCTGCTCTCCTTCTTACTTCACTGACATTCTGTCTTGCTACACACCCTCTCAAACTCTTTGATCTTCTTCAGACAACAGGATTCTTCAAGTTTCCCAAATGAAGACTAAGTCTTTTGGCCACCGATATTTTTCTTTCTGTGCTCCAACCATCTGGAATTCTCTCCCCTTTGAAATACGGCATTCTAATTCTTCTGAATCTTTCAAACGAGCCCTTAAACCCACCTTTTCAAACTGTACAATTGATGAGCCCCTATCCCTTGAATTGAACTTGTGCTTTGCTGTCTTAACTGTAGAATGTTATGGATTTGTGCGTGCATGGGCTCGCACACGCATGTGTGGCTGAGTGGTATGGGTGCGTGTGTGCCTGCTTGCATGTGTGCGTGCGCACGCTAGCGCATGTGTGATGTGTGCTGTCAGGATTAAAAGGTGATTGAATAGGTAATTTGATATTTAATTATTTCTCTATTTATGTTAATGTACTGTTGTGTTAATGCTCGTTCGTTGATTTATATTAATGTACTAATATGATGATCCTTGTTTGTCTGCGTGTGATTGAAGATATATATTGCCTATACTTGATGTTTATGTAATCTGTGTTTATGCCTATGGATGTACTGTATTAATGCTAGTATT
>CM065692.1:1529168-1539168 GCA_017654935.2 Phymorhynchus buccinoides
GATGATGATGATGACGACGACGATGATGATGACGATGATGATGACGATGATGATGACGATGATGATGACGATGACGATGATGATGATGATGGTGATGCTTTGATCTACAGGAGCAACATAGCGGTGATGTTCCTGTCGGACTTAGTCCTTGGCGGACTGTTAATGATGATGATAATGTTGACAATGATGATGATGATGCTATGATCTACAGGAGCAACATAGCGGTGATGTTCCTGTCGGACTTAGTCCTTGGCGGACTGTTAATGATGATGATAATGTTGACAATGATGATGATGATGCTATGATCTACAGGAGCAACATAGCGGTGATGTTCCTGTCGGACTTAGTCCTTGGCGGACTGTTAATGATGATGATAATGTTGACAATGATGATGATGATGCTATGATCTACAGGAGCAACATAGCGGTGATGTTCCTGTCGGACTTAGTCCTTGGCGGACTGTTAATGATGATGATAATGTTGACAATGATGATGATGATGCTATGATCTACAGGAGCAACATAGCGGTGATGTTCCTGTCGGACTTAGTCCTTGGCGGACTGTTAATGATGATGATAATGTTGACAATGATGATGATGATGCTATGATCTACAGGAGCAACATAGCGGTGATGTTCCTGTCGGACTTAGTCCTTGACGGACTGTTAATGATGATGATGATGATAATGTTGACAATGATGATGATGATGCTATGATCTACAGGAGCAACATAGCGGTGATGTTCCTGTCGGACTTAGTCCTTGGCGGACTGTTAATGATGATGATAATGTTGACAATGATGATGATGATGCTATGATCTACAGGAGCAACATAGCGGTGATGTTCCTGTCGGACTTAGTCCTTGGCGGACTGTTAATGATGATGATGATGATAATATTGACAATGATGATGATGATGATGCTTTGATCTACAGGAGCAACATAGCGGTGATGTTCCTGTCGGACTTAGTCCTTGACGGACTGTTGGTGGATTGGTCTCCTCACCTGCCTCTCATGCTGCACATCATCTTCCTCGGTCAGTCTGTCTGTGTGTCTGTCTGTTGGTCTGTTGGTCTGTCGGTCTCTTTGTCTGGGTATGTCCTTTCTGTCTCTCAAAATCTGTCAGCGGCTTCGCCTGTCTGTCTGTCAGTCTGTTTGTGTCTGTCTGTCAGTCTGTCAGTCTGTCTCTCGGTCTGGGTATGTCCTTTCTGTCTCTCTAAATCTGTCAGCGGCTTCGCCTGTCTGTCTGTCAGTCTGTCTGTGTCTGTCTGTCAGTCTGTCTCTCGGTCTGGGTATGTCCTTTCTGTCTCTCTAAATCTGTCAGCAGCTTCGCCTGTCTGTCTGTCTGTCTGTCTGTGTCTGTCTGTCAGTCTGTCTCTCGGTCTGGGTATGTCCTTTCTGTCTCTCTAAATCTGTCAGCAGCTTCGCCTGTCTGTCTGTCAGTCTGTCTGTGTCTGTCTGTCAGTCTGTCTCTTGGTCTGGGTATGTCCTTTCTGTCTCTCTAAATCTGTCAGCAGCTTCGCCTGTCTGTCTGTCAGTCTGTCTGTGTCTGTCTGTCAGTCTGTCTCTCAGTCTGGGTATGTCCTTTCTGTCTCTCTAAATCTGTCGGCAGCTTCGCCTGTCTGTCTGTCTGTCTGTCTGTCTGTCAAGTCAACATGATCTTTACTGACAATAAAGGAATAGGCTAACAGAGCTTCTTTTTCATCCTGTCGTCATGAAAAAAAAGTGAAGCAAATAAAATGGAAAAGATGAGAAATAGAACTGGTGAAAAATCAATACGCAATGAAGAAATGTATGAAACAAAACACACAGATCATGTCTGTCTGTCAGTCTGTCTGTCCGTTTTTCTGTCTTTCCCTCTTTGCCTGCTTGTCTCTCTCTCTGCTCGTATCTGTTATTGCCTCCTGTCTCTCTCTCTCTCTCTCTCTCTCTCTCTCTCTCTGCTCGTATCTGTTATTGCCTCCTCTCTCTCTCTCTCTCTCTCTCTCTCTCTCTGCTCGTATCTGTTATTGCCTCCTGTCTCTCTCTCTCTCTCTCTCTCTCTCTCTCTCTCTCTCTCTCTCTCTCTCTCTCTCTGCTCGTATCTGTTATTGCCTCCTGTCTCTCTCTGTCTCTCTCTCTCTGCTCGTATCTGTTATTGTCTCCTGTCTCTCTGTCTCTCTCTCTCTCTCTCTGCTCGTATCTGTTATTGTCTCCTGTCTCTCTGTCTCTCTCTCTCTCTCTCTGCTCTCTATCTGTTATTGTCTCCTGTCTCTCTGTCTCTCTCTCTCTCTCTCTGCTCGTATCTGTTATTGTCTCCTGTCTCTCTGTCTCTCTCTCTCTCTCTCTGCTCGTATCTGTTATTGTCTCCTGTCTCTCTGTCTCTCTCTCTCTCTCTCTGCTCGTATCTGTTTATTGTCTCCTGTCTCTCTGTCTCTCTCTCTGCTCGTATCTGTTATTGCCTCCTGTCTCTCTGTCTCTCTCTCTCTGTCTGTGCTCGTATCTGTTATTGCCTCCTGTCTCTCTCTGTCTCTCTCTCTCTCTCTCTCGTATCTGTTATTGTCTCCTGTCTCTCTGTCTCTCTCTCTCTGTCTGTGCTCGTATCTGTTATTGCCTCCTGTCTCTCTCTGTCTCTCTGTCTCTGCTCGTATCTGTTATTGTCTCCTGTCTCTCTGTCTCTCTCTGTCTCTCTGTCTCTGCTTGTATCTGTTATTGTCTCCTGTCTCTCTGTCTCTCTCTGTCTCTCTGTCTCTGCTTGTATCTGTTATTGTCTCCTGTCTCTCTGTCTCTCTCTCTCTCTCTCTCTCTGCTCGTATCTGTTATTGTCTCCTGTCTCTCTGTCTCTCTCTGTCTCTCTGTCTCTGCTTGTATCTGTTATTGTCTCCTGTCTCTCTGTCTCTCTCTCTCTCTCTCTCTCTCTGCTCGTATCTGTTATTGCCTCCTGTCTCTCTGCTCGTATCTGTTATTGTCTCCTGTCTCTCTCTCTCTCTCTCTCTCTCTCTCTCTCTCTGCTCGTATCTGTTATTGTCTCTTGTCTCTCTGTCTCTCTCTCTCTCTCTGCTCGTATCTGTTATTGTCTCTTGTCTCTCTGTCTCTCTCTCTCTCTCTCTCTCTGCTCGTATCTGTTATTGTCTCTTGTCTCTCTGTCTCTCTCTCTCTCTCTCTCTCTGCTCGTATCTGTTATTGTCTCTTGTCTCTCTCTCTCTCTCTCTCTCTCTCTCTCTGCTCGTATCTGTTATTGTCTCTTGTCTCTCTGTCTCTCTCTCTCTCTCTCTCTGCTCCTATCTGTTATTGTCTCCTGTCTCTCTCTCTCTCTCTCTCTGCTCGTATCTGTTATTGTCTCCTGTCTCTCTGTCTCTCTCTCTCTGTATCTGCTCGTATCTGTTATTGTCTTCTGTCTCTCTCTCTCTCTCTCTCTGCTCGTATCTGTTATTGTCTCCTGTCTCTCTGTCTCTCTCTCTCTGCTCGTATCTGTTATTGCCTCCTGTCTCTCTCTCTCTGTCTCTCTCTCTGCTCGTATCTGTTATTGCCTCCTGTCTGTCTCTCTGTCTCTCTCTCTGCTCCTATCTGTTATTGTCTCCTGTCTCTGTCTCTCTGTCTCTCTGTCTCTCTCTGTCTCTGTCTCTCTCTGTCTCTGTATCTCTCTGTCTCTCTCTCTCTCTCTGCTCCTATCTGTTATTGTCTCCTGTCTCTCTCTGTCTCTATGTCTTTCTGTCTCCCTCCGCTGGGAAGAAAAGATCAAGGTGTTTATCGCGTTCTGGACCTAGTGTGTCTGTGAACAGTGTTCATAGTGTATTGACCTAACATAACACAGTGATACTATATAGCACCTATATAGTATAGCACCTATAGTATAGCACCTAGTGTGTCTGTTCATAGTGTATTGACCTAACACAACACAGTGATACTATAAAGCACCTAATGTGTCTGTTCATAGTGTATTGACCTAACATAACACAGTGATACTATAAAGCACCTAATGTGTCTGTTCATAGTGTATTGACCTAACACAACACAGTGATACTATAAAGCACCTAATGTGTCTGTTCATAGTGTATTGACCTAACATAACACAGTGATACTATAAAGCACCTAGTGTGTCTGTTCATAGTGTATTGACCTAACATAACACAGTTACACTATAAAGCACCTAGTGTGTCTGTTCATAGTGTATTGACCTAACATAACACAGTGACACTATAAAGCACCTAGTGTGTCTGTTCATAGTGTATTGACCTAACATAACACAGTGATACTATAAAGCACCTAGTTTGTCTGTTCATAGTGTATTGACCTAACATAACACAGTGATACTATAAAGCACCTAGTGTGTCTGTTCATAGTGTATTGACCTAACATAACACAGTGATACTATAAAGCACCTAGTGTGTTCATAGTGTATTGACCTAACATAACACAGTGATACTATAAAGCATCTAATGTGTCTGTTCATAGTGTATTGACCTAACATAACACAGTGACACTATATAGCACCTAGTGTGTTCATAGTGTATTGACCTAACATAACACAGTGATATTATAAAGCACCTAGTGTGTCTGTTCATAGTGTATTGACCTAACATAACACAGTGATACTATAAAGCACCTAATGTGTCTGTTCATAGTGTATTGACCTAACATAACACAGTGACACTATAAAGCACCTAATGTGTCTGTTCATAGTGTATTGACCTAACATAACACAGTGATACTATAAAGCACCTAGTGTGTTCATAGTGTATTGACCTAACATAACACAGTGATACTATAAAGCACCTAGTGTGTCTGTTCATAGTGTATTGACCTAACATAACACAGTGATACTATATAGCACCTAGTGTGTTCATAGTGTATTGACCTAACATAACACAGTGACACTATAAAGCACCTAGTGTGTCTGTTCATAGTGTATTGACCTAACATAGCACAGTGATACTATAAAGCACCTAGTTTGTCTGTTCATAGTGTATTGACCTAACATAACACAGTGATACTATATAGCACCTAGTGTGTTCATAGTGTATTGACCTAACATAACACAGTGATACTATATAGCACCTAGTGTGTTCATAGTGTATTGACCTAACATAACACAGTGATACTATATAGCACCTAGTGTGTTCATAGTGTATTGACCTAACATAGCACAGTGATACTATATAGCACCTAGTGTGTTCATAGTGTATTGACCTAACATAACACAGTGATACTATAAAGCACCTAGTGTGTTCATAGTGTATTGACCTAACATAACACAGTGATACTATAAAGCACCTAGTGTGTCTGTTCATAGTGTATTGACCTAACATAGCACAGTGACACTATAAAGCACCTAGTGTGTTCATAGTGTATTGACCTAACATAACACAGTGATACTATAAAGCACCTAATGTGTCTGTTCATAGTGTATTGACCTAACATAACACAGTGATACTATATAGCACCTAGTGTGTTCATAGTGTATTGACCTAACATAGCACAGTGACACTATAAAGCACCTAGTGTGTCTGTTCATAGTGTATTGAGCTAACATAACACAGTGACACTATATAGCACCTAGTGTGTCTGTTCATAGTGTATTGAGCTAACATAACACAGTGACACTATATAGCACCTAGTGTGTCTGTTCATAGTGTATTGACCTAACATAGCACAGTGACACTATAAAGCACCTAGTGTGTCTGTTCATAGTGTATTGACCTAACATAACACAGTGACACTATAAAGCACCTAGTTTGTCTGTTCATAGTGTATTGACCTAACATAACACAGTGATACTATAAAGCACCTAGTGTGTCTGTTCATAGTGTATTGACCTAACATAACACAGTGATACTATAAAGCACCTAGTGTGTTCATAGTGTATTGACCTAACATAACACAGTGACACTATAAAGCACCTAGTGTGTTCATAGTGTATTGACCTAACATAACACAGTGATACTATAAAGCACCTAATGTGTCTGTTCATAGTGTATTGACCTAACATAACACAGTGATACTATAAAGCACCTAATGTGTCTGTTCATAGTGTATTGACCTAACATAACACAGTGATACTATAAAGCACCTAGTGTGTCTGTTCATAGTGTATTGAGCTAACATAACACAGTGACACTATATAGCACCTAGTGTGTCTGTTCATAGTGTATTGACCTAACATAGCACAGTGACACTATAAAGCACCTAGTGTGTCTGTTCATAGTGTATTGACCTAACATAACACAGTGACACTATAAAGCACCTAGTTTGTCTGTTCATAGTGTATTGACCTAACATAGCACAGTGATACTATATAGCACCTAGTGTGTTCATAGTGTATTGACCTAACATAGCACAGTGATACTATAAAGCACCTAGTGTGTCTGTTCATAGTGTATTGACCTAACATAACACAGTGATACTATAAAGCACCTAGTGTGTTCATAGTGTATTGACCTAACACAACACAGTGATACTATAAAGCACCTAGTGTGTCTGTTCATAGTGTATTGACCTAACATAACACAGTGACACTATAAAGCACCTAGTGTGTCTGTTCATAGTGTATTGACCTAACATAACACAGTGATACTATATAGCACCTAGTGTGTCTGTTCATAGTGTATTGACCTAACATAACACAGTGATACTATAAAGCACCTAGTGTGTTCATAGTGTATTGACCTAACATAGCACAGTGATACTATAAAGCACCTAGTGTGTCTGTTCATAGTGTATTGACCTAACATAGCACAGTGATACTATAAAGCACCTAGTTTGTCTGTTCATAGTGTATTGACCTAACATAACACAGTGATACTATATAGCACCTAGTGTGTCTGTTCATAGTGTATTGACCTAACATAACACAGTGATACTATATAGCACCTAGTGTGTTCATAGTGTATTGACCTAACATAACACAGTGATACTATATAGCACCTAGTGTGTTCATAGTGTATTGACCTAACACAACACAGTGATACTATAAAGCACCTAGTGTGTCTGTTCATAGTGTATTGACCTAACATAACACAGTGACACTATAAAGCACCTAGTGTGTCTGTTCATAGTGTATTGACCTAACATAACACAGTGATACTATAAAGCACCTAGTGTGTCTGTTCATAGTGTATTGACCTAACATAACACAGTGATACTATAAAGCACCTAGTGTGTTCATAGTGTATTGACCTAACATAACACAGTGATACTATAAAGCACCTAGTGTGTTCATAGTGTATTGACCTAACATAACACAGTGATACTATAAAGCACCTAATGTGTCTGTTCATAGTGTATTGACCTAACATAACACAGTGACACTATAAAGCACCTAGTGTGTCTGTTCATAGTGTATTGACCTAACATAGCACAGTTACACTATAAAGCACCTAGTGTGTCTGTTCATAGTGTATTGACCTAACATAACACAGTGACACTATATAGCACCTAGTGTGTCTGTTCATAGTGTATTGACCTAACATAGCACAGTTACACTATAAAGCACCTAATGTGTCTGTTCATAGTGTATTGACCTAACATAACACAGTGATCCTATATAGCACCTAGTGTGTCTGTTCATAGTGTATTGACCTAACATAACACAGTGATACTATAAAGGCATTAAAGCAGTCTGCTTCACACATCCCCAAAAAGCGTGAGAATGTTTTCTCCTTAAATGCTTCCCTCAAGGTTAAGCCACAGTCATGGTAAGTGGACAGTGCATGAAACCCCTACTGAAATCTTTCTCTCTCTCTCTCTCTCTCTCTCTCTCTCTCTCTCTCTCTCTCTCTGTCTGTCTCTGTAATTGTGTGTGTATGTTTAAGTGTGTGTGTTTAAGTGTGTGTGTTTAAGTGTGTGTGTTTAAGTGTGTGTGTGAGTGAGTGAGTGTGTGAGAGAGAGGCAAAGTTTTTAGTCGGTGCTATCAATATCACCAGTCGTTCATTTCTCTTTAGGTTTGGACCACAGTCGAGCCCTGGTGTACGAGCACTGCAAGAAGCTGCTGTTAACCGTATCAATCTGTTGGCCATTTATTCCAGGTTTGGACCACAGTCGAGCCCTGGTGTATGAGCACTGCAAGAAGCTGCTGTTAACCGTATCAATCTGTTGGCCATTTATTCCAGGTTTGGACCACAGTCGAGCCCTGGTGTACGAACACTGCAAGAAGCTGCTGTTAACCGTATCAATCTGTTGGCCATTTATTCCAGGTTTGGACCACAGTCGAGCCCTGGTGTACGAACACTGCAAGAAGCTGCTGTTAACCGTATCAATCTGTTGGCCATTTATTCCAGGTTTGGACCACAGTCGAGCCCTGGTGTACGAACACTGCAAGAAGCTGCTGCAGAACCTGCTGCTGTTGGCGTCCTACCACGACCACCCGCCAGCGGCCCGCCTGCTCATCTCCTACCAGACCAACATGGCCGACACCCACAAGGTCATCTCCGAGGACAGAGACGCTCCGCACACCCTGGGTCAGTATGTCTTCCACACATTGAGAGTTATCTTCCCTGAGGTTCTATCGTTGGACTGGGTTTTTTACAGCGTACACCTGATTTGTGGGTTTTTTCTAGCGTACACCTCATTTGTGTTTTTTCCAGCGTACACCTGATTTGTGGCTTTTAAGGCCCCAAAGTGTGCTTCCAGTTTGGGCACTGTGACTTCTGGTTTTTGGACTTTATTGTTGTGAAAAAAATTGGGCATGAATTCCGAGATGAGAGACTTAGAGAAAAACGTCGATTGGAATTTTCCGAAGCAATGACGTCATTTTCAGGCATAGGAATGATATGCCCATAGGCGTATTTGCTCCCCAGTAGGATTGGTGTTACTCCGCAAAGCACATTGTGTGCGCCCCTCTAATTTCAGTGAACAAAATAGAGCTTGTTAGCTTTGTCTTCGGTTGATAGAATTAATAGAATGCATAACTGTTGGTGGTTTGAATTTTCTGATTTGGAGGTTTTGTCGTAATTTTCTTATTGAGCTTTGGCAGTTTGATGTAATAAGTGTCTGTACTAAACAATGGAGTACGTTTCAGAATGCACCCCCACAGTAGCTTTTCTCAGCTCCTTGCAGTTCATGCCTTTTGTTACATTCGTCACCAGCATAAACCAATTTAAAGTGTTTTATCCATTAGGCTTACATTGTTTTATGGTGGTATGCCACTTGTAAGGTCTTTTCCTATCCCTAACCACAATCAATGATAAGAATATTTGCCTCTGTTGAAAGAAATAACTTGAAACAAATAGCTCTCTGTGAAAAACTGAAAGGAGCCAGAATGAGGGGAATCCGTGTACTGTGCCCCGTGTGACCCCCACATCCAGTACATCGCCAAGTCGACATTCAGCATCGACATATAAAGTTTATACAATACAGTACAGCATTGTGCAGACAGTAAGGTGTGTATTACTTTATACAATACAGTACAGCATTGTGCAGACAGTAAGGTGTGTATTACTTTATACAATACAGTACAGCATTGTGCAGACAGTAAGGTGTGTATTACTTTATACAATATAGTACAGCATTGTGCAGACAGTAAGGTGTGGATTACTTTATACAATACAGTACAGCATTGTGCAGACAGTAAGGTGTGTATTACTTTATACAATACAGTACAGCATTGTGCAGACAGTAAGGTGTGTATTACTTTATACAATACAGTACAGCATTGTGCAGACAGTAAAGTGTGTATTAACTGTTGCAGAATGCCCCCCGTGTGACCCCCACATCCAGTACATCGCCAAGTCCACATTCAGCATCGACAGCAGTGCCACCATCACTGCCGACACCGGCAACGAACTGTGTGATGTCGACACCTGTGGCACTGTGGAGGAGGTCATCAAAGCTCTGCTCAACTTTAAGGACTCCAGGTGTGTGTATGTGTGTGTGTGTGTGTGTGTGTGTGTGTGTGTGTGTGTGTGTGTGTGTGTCTGGTTTTCGTGTGTGTGTGTTGTAATGATTTGCTGGATGATAAATTGGTATAATAATCAAAATTATCCATGTCTTTGGGACATACCATTTTCATCATGCTTCCTGCTGTAA
>CM065692.1:1541668-1546668 GCA_017654935.2 Phymorhynchus buccinoides
CATCTCCCCTGTTAACAAATTTCAGCACAGCCCTCCAGAGTAGTAGCTGCCTCCTCCGCAATATCTTCTTCACAGAAAGGGTCGCCCCTTATGGAGTTCAATCTGGAAGTCTGTCGGCAATGACAGATTGGCATGGACACACTCACATTGTATGGCATTCTCTTCTCCACAGAAAGGGTCGCCCCTTATGGAGTTCAATCTGGAAGTCTGTCGGCAATGACAGATTGGCATGGACACACACACATTGTATGGCATTCTCTTCTCCACAGAAAGGGTCGCCCCTTATGGAGTTCAATCTGGAAGTCTGTCGGCAATGACAGATTGGCGTGGACACACTCACATTGTATGGCATTCTCTTCTCCACAGAAAGGGTCGCCCCTTATGGAGTTCAGAAGACATCACACCCAAACTACTGGTCACCCAGAGTTCCACTTTACTCCAACATTTCCTGAAGTGATAGATTCTTATTACAAATACATTGTATGCTATTATATAGTATTGTATTTTCTCCACAGAAAGGGTCGCCCTTTATGGAGTTCAGAAGACATCACACCCAAACTACTGGTCACCCAGAGTTCCACGTTACTCCAGCATTTCCTGAAGTGTGTGGTGCGCTGCTTCAAGGAGTTGTCTCCCATGGCCCTGGTGGAGCAGCGCTGGTCACAGGTGGCTCTGCAGCTCGCCCTGTCGTGTTCGTCCAGACACTACGCCGGACGATCATTTCAGGTAAGGGGACACAATCTATAACTTTTTCCCCTCAGTTGACTGTCATTTTGTCACAACACTTTGCCAGTTGGTTGTTAGGGCAGGGATGCTATTTCTCTTCCTCATTCTCTTCCTGTTTGTCTTTCTGTTTCTGTCTGTCTCTTTCTCTCTTTCTTCCCCATGTCTCTCTCTTTCACTCATTTTCTCTGTTTTCGCCCTTGCTTTGTATAATCTCTCCGTCTCTTTCTGTGATGTTACAGTTTGTTTGGCTTCTGCCTGTAGTCTATGACTTGATGATGCATGCTCATTAATGCCTATTCTGCCTGAAGTCTGCTATGACTTGATGATGCATGCTCATTAATGCCTGTTCTGCCTGTAGTCTATGACTTGATGATGCATGCTCATTAATGCCTGTTCTGCCTGAAGTCTGCTATGACTTGATGATGCATGCTCATTAATGCCTGTTCTGGCTGTAGTCTATGACTTGATGATGCATGCTCATTAATGCCTATTCTGCCTGAAGTCTGCTATGACTTGATGATGCATGCTCATTAATGCCTATTCTGCCTGAAGTCTGCTATGACTTGATGATGCATGCTCATTAATGCCTATTCTGCCTGTAGTCTATGACTTGATGATGCATGCTCATTAATGCCTGTTCTGCCTGTAGTCTATGACTTGATGATGCATGCTCATTAATGCCTGTTCTGCCTGTAGTCTATGACTTGATGATGCATGCTCAGTAATGCCTGTTCTGCCTGTAGTCTCTTGATGGCTTGATGATGTATTCATGTACAGTAGATCCATTCTGATCTGTTATCGCTAATTGTTCAGGTTCTAAGAGCTCTTCAGGTTTATCCCACATCCTAGATGCTGTCTGACATTATTCCTTCTGGTGGAGACAGTGTCTGAGCAGGGGAAGGACATCTACCATCACTAACGCTATGAATTCACTGTGCTTTTCACAGGTGTTGCGAGCCCTCCAGGTGCGCCCCACATCCCAGATGCTGTCTGACATTATTCCTTCTGGTGGAGACAGTGTCTGAGCAGGGGAAGGACATCTACCATCACTAACGCTATAAATTCGCTGTGCTTTTCACAGGTGTTGCGAGCCCTCCAGGTTCGCCCCACATCCCAGATGCTGTCTGACATTGTATTCCTTCTGCTGGAGACAGTGTCTGAGCAGGGGAAGGACATCTACCATCACTAATGCTATGAATTCACTGTGCTTTTCACAGGTGTTGCGAGCCCTCCAGGTTCGCCCCACATCCCAGATGCTGTCCGACATTCTGTCCCGCTTGGTGGAGACCGTGGCTGAGCAGGGGGAGGACATGCAGGGCTACGTCACGGAGATCATGCTGACCCTGGAGGCCTTCGTGGACAACCTGGACCTGGAGTTCAGACCCATCGACTTCATGAGGGAGCTCTTCATGTCCACGCCAAACCTCACCAAGGAACAGGCCGAGGTTGGTCATTTATTACTGTGTGTAATGCATCATGAGGTTTTGGACCTAGAGTTCAGACCCATCGACTTCATGAGGGAGATGTTCATGTCCACGCCAAACCTCGGCAAGGAACAGGCCGAGTCTGTTCATTTTTTTTATGTATTATGTTTGACTGACTGATATATCATGAGATTATTGTCAGTAGTCTGCACCTGGAGGGAGCTGTTCATGACCACGCCAAACCTCACCAAGGAACAGGCCGAGGCTAGTCATTTGTTACGTTTGATTGTGATGGATTGTGAGATTTCCATCAATAATCTTGATTTGAGTGCAGATTTGTTGACTGCATGAGGAAACTTCATGTCATGCCAAACCATGCCCAGCCCCTTCAATGTGTAAAGAGTTCAGGGCCAAAACGCTTGATTGAGGAGAGCTTCTTCTGTGAAGACCCTCTGCTGTCCAGCTCTCCGCAGAGTTCCTTTGCGCTTTGTGTTTTATCAGCAGGTGAATCTGCAT
This sequence comes from Phymorhynchus buccinoides, assembly GCA_017654935.2. Taxonomy (NCBI): domain Eukaryota; kingdom Metazoa; phylum Mollusca; class Gastropoda; order Neogastropoda; family Raphitomidae; genus Phymorhynchus; species Phymorhynchus buccinoides. Next base: position 1,544,335 of record CM065692.1, read on the forward strand.
CACCTCACATATCAGACCACATAGCACACCATAACACCTAGGTGAATCATCACCTCACATATCAGACCACATAGCAGCACACCATAACACCTCACATGCCATAACATAACACATCTCGTTCATAATAAAACTATTACTGTTGGCAGGTGAACCGACGCAGTGCCATCATGGCCCTGCGTCGGTTCACCTGCCAACAGTAATAGTTTTATTATGAACGAGATGTGTTATGTTATGGCATGTGAGGTGTTATGGTGTGCTGCTATGTGGTCTGATATGTGAGGTGATGATTCACCTAGGTGTTATGGTGTGCTATGTGGTCTGATATGTGAGGTGATGCAGATTCACCTGCTGATAAAACACAAAGCGCAAAGGAACTCTGCGGAGAGCTGGACAGCAGAGGGTCTTCACAGAAGAAGCTCTCCTCAATCAAGCGTTTTGGCCCTGAACTCTTTACACATTGAAGGGGCTGGGCATGGTTTGGCATGACATGAAGTTTCCTCATGCAGTCAACAAATCTGCACTCAAATCAAGATTATTGATGGAAATCTCACAATCCATCACAATCAAACGTAACAAATGACTAGCCTCGGCCTGTTCCTTGGTGAGGTTTGGCGTGGTCATGAACAGCTCCCTCCAGGTGCAGACTACTGACAATAATCTCATGATATATCAGTCAGTCAAACATAATACATAAAAAAAATGAACAGACTCGGCCTGTTCCTTGCCGAGGTTTGGCGTGGACATGAACATCTCCCTCATGAAGTCGATGGGTCTGAACTCTAGGTCCAAAACCTCATGATGCATTACACACAGTAATAAATGACCAACCTCGGCCTGTTCCTTGGTGAGGTTTGGCGTGGACATGAAGAGCTCCCTCATGAAGTCGATGGGTCTGAACTCCAGGTCCAGGTTGTCCACGAAGGCCTCCAGGGTCAGCATGATCTCCGTGACGTAGCCCTGCATGTCCTCCCCCTGCTCAGCCACGGTCTCCACCAAGCGGGACAGAATGTCGGACAGCATCTGGGATGTGGGGCGAACCTGGAGGGCTCGCAACACCTGTGAAAAGCACAGTGAATTCATAGCATTAGTGATGGTAGATGTCCTTCCCCTGCTCAGACACTGTCTCCAGCAGAAGGAATACAATGTCAGACAGCATCTGGGATGTGGGGCGAACCTGGAGGGCTCGCAACACCTGTGAAAAGCACAGCGAATTTATAGCGTTAGTGATGGTAGATGTCCTTCCCCTGCTCAGACACTGTCTCCACCAGAAGGAATAATGTCAGACAGCATCTGGGATGTGGGGCGCACCTGGAGGGCTCGCAACACCTGTGAAAAGCACAGTGAATTCATAGCGTTAGTGATGGTAGATGTCCTTCCCCTGCTCAGACACTGTCTCCACCAGAAGGAATAATGTCAGACAGCATCTAGGATGTGGGATAAACCTGAAGAGCTCTTAGAACCTGAACAATTAGCGATAACAGATCAGAATGGATCTACTGTACATGAATACATCATCAAGCCATCAAGAGACTACAGGCAGAACAGGCATTACTGAGCATGCATCATCAAGTCATAGACTACAGGCAGAACAGGCATTAATGAGCATGCATCATCAAGTCATAGACTACAGGCAGAACAGGCATTAATGAGCATGCATCATCAAGTCATAGACTACAGGCAGAATAGGCATTAATGAGCATGCATCATCAAGTCATAGCAGACTTCAGGCAGAATAGGCATTAATGAGCATGCATCATCAAGTCATAGCAGACTTCAGGCAGAATAGGCATTAATGAGCATGCATCATCAAGTCATAGACTACAGCCAGAACAGGCATTAATGAGCATGCATCATCAAGTCATAGCAGACTTCAGGCAGAACAGGCATTAATGAGCATGCATCATCAAGTCATAGACTACAGGCAGAACAGGCATTAATGAGCATGCATCATCAAGTCATAGCAGACTTCAGGCAGAATAGGCATTAATGAGCATGCATCATCAAGTCATAGACTACAGGCAGAAGCCAAACAAACTGTAACATCACAGAAAGAGACGGAGAGATTATACAAAGCAAGGGCGAAAACAGAGAAAATGAGTGAAAGAGAGAGACATGGGGAAGAAAGAGAGAAAGAGACAGACAGAAACAGAAAGACAAACAGGAAGAGAATGAGGAAGAGAAATAGCATCCCTGCCCTAACAACCAACTGGCAAAGTGTTGTGACAAAATGACAGTCAACTGAGGGGAAAAAGTTATAGATTGTGTCCCCTTACCTGAAATGATCGTCCGGCGTAGTGTCTGGACGAACACGACAGGGCGAGCTGCAGAGCCACC